>JAHDVE020006359.1:0-58752 GCA_022606495.2 Halesus radiatus
TTGAATTTACAATTTTGTACAAACAAGTTAATTCTGTAATTATTCTATGTCATGATAATTTTAATAAATTTAGGTGACATCATAATTGATACATTCCCTTGCAATACCCATTCTAAAGTTAATAAATCACAAGCATTTATTTTGACTTCTTTCCATTGTGAAGGAATGAATCGCGTAACTTGGTGCCAACACTGTTGAGTTGTACTCTATTTGACTTCTAACTAATGACATGTACAATTTAGTTAAGGTGTGAATGTTTTTGAATTAGCTGCATATTCTTAATATAACACCCAACATTTTCAAAGTTTTAATTAATGTTGATCATTAAATTAATCTTAAATAATAAATCAGTAAATCTATCTTTAAAAGCTTTTAATTAAAGGTTTGGTCAAAAGAAAAGGTGAATTTTGAATTTTCCCGGGCTGTGTACATTCGATTATCGATTTTTTTTTGTTATGTTGGTACACATGTGTTTATCGTATGTTATCATTATCAGCCATTTTGGATTAGTGGTTTGTTTTTGACAACTGGAAAGGTTAGTCATGTTTTTGTGTGTTCTTCAATTTTTTTACTTTTGAAAAAAATGGATAAAAGAATATGTATTAAATTTTGCGTTAAAAATGGAAAAAAAGTGCTCCAACGCACTTAAAATGTTGACTGTGGCATTCGGCGAGTCTAATTTGTCTCAAAAAAGTGTTTATAAGTGGTACAAACGCTTTACAGAAGGCCGAAAAGATGTTAATGACGATGAGCGTCCTGGAGTTGCAACCACGTCGACAAACGAAGAAAACATCGAAACAGTGAAGAAAATGGTTTTGGAAAATAGTCGAATCACTATTACGGAAGTTGCAGAGGATGTTGGCATATCAATCGGTTCATGCCATGCAATTTTCTAGGATGTTTTGGGCATATTACCTTGTTTATTTACTAAAATAAAATAAATAAAAAAAAACTTATGCTAATTGTTATATGATGTCATTGATATGTTGAATCAAATAAATATTGCAGTAGTTATATTTTATGATGCAATACAAGCATTATACAAAACAACACAAAAATAATACTTGGTTTCGATAAATGCTGTAGCAGATTAGTGGATACAAAAAAATAGCATCATGAACATTAGCTTAATTTTACATTTCGATTATTTTATATTATGTCTTACCCCCACACACTCCGTATTTTCATACACTTCTTGAGCCTTTTCTGATAATGCACTCTTTCATTCGTACTCTTCTATTATACCGACTCGACTAGCCAAGACTCGACTTCTTAAGTATTTTATTCAATTGATGGTGTCGGGTCGCCTTGTAGTAATCGCGACTTCTACTGATTATTATAGTTTTTAAAAACAATATTCTAATCGACAAAACCAAGAAAAGAAGAGGCGTGCCGTTCGTATAGGTATATGAGCACTGCCTACTCTACCTTAAGTAATATTAAGTGTATGAAATTATTGGATGAAAACAATCTTCACTTTTAAAAATACGAACGAAGTACCAACCACGAAACGCAGCGCCGACCGCACCGCTTTGGCGTAGTGAAGGCAGGAACTAAATATACAAAATGACGTAAACATCATATACAAAAATTTGACTCTACTTTATACGTGCAAACGTGTACGAGTGCGCAATGCGTATCAAGGGACGACTAGTTGGGGTTAGTGTCTGAAAAGCAATGTTTTTCGGCAATGCTAGCAAATGTAGCAATCAGTACCATCTATTGGTATATTTATTAATTAGAAGAATTTTACTACCGATATAATGATAACGTCGTGTTGGCTTTCTTTCAAAATACATATGGTCCGTGTTTATTTATCGGAAAAAATACGGAAAATTAATATAACCAGTAATTTATTAGTACTATTCATAAATAAAGCAGATTATTGGATATTTGATGTGGCTTAGGTAATCCCAACCAATATCAGCTATGCAGTAGTTTAAAAAAAAAAAAAAAATTATTGTGAAAAACAGTTGACATATATATCCAATTACATTTCCCAATTTGTAGTTAATACCGTAATACATTAATTATATAGGTACATTAATAATGACAGGTGCTAAAGAATACTTTTATTTCGCTCTTGAAATGATTGTGATTCCATTGAAAAATATCAATTTCAGAAGAAAGGTTTAATAGTGAGGTCATTCTCCCCAGAGGCATGATCATTGGTAGGTTGGTCCTGCCTCTAGAAAAAATAAACAGCCTGTGTCGTCTCGCTCTGGAGAAGTTATCAGGGACATAGAGTGACATCTTTTTCAGAACATCAGGATTGCAAATGTACCCGTTTAGCAGCTTGTGTGCTACTAACACCATTGCAATTTTTCTCCTCACGTCTAGACGATTTAGTCCCAGCATTCCCGCGAGGAAATCTGAGGGATACAACAAAGGGTAGTACCCAAACTCTCGCATGTACAAGTACCGCATGAACTTTTTTTGCACCTTTTCTACATCATTTGAGTAGAGGGCATCTTCGGGTCCCTATATTACTGATCCACTCTCGAGAATGCTGCGAACCAGAGTGAAGTAGAGCATTTTTATGACTGCTGTGTTGGAAAAAGATTTTGCGTTGCAGATTACAAAGCCTAGCATTCGCATCGCGTTTTAAAGAGACATTTTATAGTTATAATATAGAGTACTCCTAGCCCTTGTATAGCACATAATTGTACACTTTCCGCTGTTAAAATAGAGTTTATTCCGATTACTCCATTCTACGATTCCGTCGATATCGGTTTGTAAAAGAATAGAATCCACTTTCGACGTTATCTTGATATAAAGTTTAATATCGTCAGCAAATAACAAAAAATTTACAAATTTTATAAACAGAGCTATATCATTTATAAACATAGAAAATAATAGAGGTCCTAAATTAGACCCTTGAGGGACCCCAGAGTTTGTGAAGTAAGGTTTTGAAGCGAAGTGCCCATAAACTATGTATTGTTTTCTGTTAGATAAATAATTGTGGAAGAACAGAAGCATTCTATATGAGAGACCAAAATTTTCAAGCTTTTTTACTAATATGAGGTGATCTACTTTATCAAAAGCTTTAGCAAAATCATTATACGATACGTCTACTTGTTCGTTGTTATCCAATGTATTTGCGACATAATCCGTGAAAACCATTAAGTTAGTCGTTGTAGATCTGCCTTCTCTAAACCCATGCTGCTGTTTTATGAGAAAAGTTTCTCCTTTACTGTAGATACGTTTTTGTATAATAAGTTCAAATAATTTGGCCGGTGCCGAAAGAATCGCCACAGGTCTACAGTTCGATACATTTGATTTATCGCCGCTTTTGTACAGGGGCGTGATATTTTCGAACGGTCGGGGAATTTACCAGAATTTAGAGAAATATTAAATATATGTAAGAGAGGTGACATTAACGGTTCGGCATATCCCTTCAAAATAATTGTATTAATAAAATCTGGTCCGACAGATTTTTTTGGTTTAAGTTTTTTAATTGCCGCTAGGAAATCGTTTTTATGCACACGTACCATGTCAACATTTTGAGCTAATGAAGAGTAACCTCCGGGAGTATAGGAGTCAAATTCAGCACTTTTTTCGCCATATTAACGAAATCTAGTACGAAGGGTCTTTTGTGGGAATTGTTTTTTAAAATATAAATTAATTCATTCATTTTTCTACTGCCTATCTGGTATAAAAACTCTGAGCACGCCACTGAAGAAAAGCATAAGAATTTTCACAGCTGTCATGTCAATTCTTCACGCCTCCCTTCGTTAAGTTTAAATTGGTTTAAAAGAGAGAGCCTGCTATAAAAGTATTCATTAAAATAAATATCTATCATGTATATATATATTTACTCTTTGTGTGTAAATCAGAAGATTCTATATATCTTTAATGAAATAATATATAACATAAAGGGGATAGCAAGGCAAGTAGCGGCAGGGTTACGAGGTCGGCCATCCGAGTAGTGAGAGCATTATCCGCCAGGCGCCGCTAATCGTGGATTAAGTGCGATAACATGAAGTATTTGTTTTGTGCAAGGGTTTGCTTTTAGTGGGAAATAAAAGACATGCGCCGGAAGATGTTTCGATTTCATTTCAACATAAGCTTTGTAGACGAAACCACGAGGGTATAATTTTATGTATTTTTTAATGTTAATATTTTAGCATTATCAGTTTTAGCAGATAAATACCGTATTTCAGTAAAAATGGTTTCTTTGTCATTTACTTCTCTAGGGTGGAAGTGCAAGTGGATTTTTTCTTCTTGAGAGTTTTTGTAGAGGGATGTAATATGTGGATGGACTGTAAAATCTCTTCTTTGCATTTCAAAATCTTGAGTTATGGGGGGTTGATATGCAATATTAATTGTGGACTGGAAGAAAGATTCCTTATTTACCGTTGAAGCAAATTAAAGTCTCCTGAAGAATTTTAAATGAGACTCATACAGTGTGTATCTCAGTGTGCGTACAATATGATTTTTCCAATTTTTTAAAGGTAAATAAATGTAAGTTATACTTTTGTTTGAGACACATTTTTCCTCTTTATTTTGGTAGGTATGGGAATGCCGTAGAAAAACTGCACCCATCTAGTATTATAGAATTGTTTTAATTTAAAATCCTAATGCAAAAAAATACTCCATCTTTATTGTTCTGAAATGTTAAAATACGTTTTTCTTAGAAAAGGGGAGAATAATATTTTTTTTGTGCTCAAGTAATTTATAGAACTCCATTTTTATTTAAAGTTTATAAAATTGTATATTATCTATTTATGATTCATTAAAAAAACGATTTATTTATAAAAAAAGTTCTGCTAGATAATTATTATTACCCGTGATAGGTGTTATGTAACGAAAGGTTGACCCTGAGATGAGTTCTAGCTACTCGTCTTGGCAAATAAGCCTGGCAAGCAACCGCATCATTTCCCTCCATAAATTAACCAATCAGGCGATTCGAGCGCCCAATTAAACCAATCAGATCATAAATTAACAAAACAGAAGCAAGCGACACGAGCGCCCACGGCGGTTTGGGACCGCTCCTTGCTGCGCTTCAGACTTCCCGTCTGGAACCCGAAGAGATAACTGCCTCTCTGAAAAATAGGCGGCCATTTTTGTTATTATTTATTTACGATCAAGTACAATGCAGGCGGGCTGACACCCGCAACTAGACTTGCCTCTTGTCGTCAAAACACTCAACATGGTGCCTTACTAAATATATACAACCCATTAAACTCAGTGTGAAGATGTCCGGCCTTGGCGTCATCACCAGCCCCCCTGCCATTCGACCAGAACACCATGTAAGCTGAATTTCCATCTGCCCATAATGTGTTGATTTAATCCCTCTTTTCATCTGCATAACTCGGTTAAAGATTCCAATCGGAAAGAGAGAGAGAGAGATAACAATAGAATCCTACCTAGATTAAGACCCTTTTTTACTGTCTACACGATTATTCTTAACCCATCATGTTTGTCTGAGTTGCAATAAACACCGAGTTTGAAAACACTTCCCTGTACTAATTTAACGTAGAAATAGAAACGCCCTCAACCCAATTATAAGATTGCGATCGATTATGAGAAGAAGTTGATGTCCCCTGGCTACAGGGGAAGTTATGGGAGACAATTACAATCTGCAGGACTTACCCTGGAGGTGGTTTCCTCGATGTTGAAGTCTGCTCCAGACATTAGCTTAGCTCAGATCGGCAGTCACAAAATGCGCGGATATTTCAATCTGAATCTACGCTTGATCATATAAGTAAAACAATGAATAAAAATTTAAATAACAAAACTGTATTTCACGTGTTTTTGATGGTGTACTCGTATTCAAAACACAAATTATATTTTGACTTTTTGAATGCCAAATAAAAATTATTTAAAACATACCAAACACAGTTATTTGCACTTTTGTACAGAGTAAAATATTACCGAGAGAAATCTGGAAAACTAATTGGAAGAGCATTCAACCAAAAAGATATTCACAGTTTTCATCATAAAATCAATATCCGCTTTGCAACAAAGGATCGATTTCATTCCATTCACGTCTACAGCAATTAAGTTCACAGTAAAACGATTTGGTCATAATAACAAAGGACAATCTACTCATAGTCTGCAAAAGATTACATCTCGTCATACAATATTCTCCTACCAATTGAGACATTATCCATCCAGAGGTCAGGGGATATCGGGGATAGGGCCCCCTGGGGCTACTGTGGGTCATCAAAAACAAATCAAACGGGGATTTGATACGGTTTTATTGTACATTCGTGGAACGATTATTTGTTTTGGGAATAGAGACAATAAAGGGACACATAAAGGTTCTATTTCACCTGTAAAAACGATACAAAATATTTCTAATCCAAATACTGAGCTGTTATATCTTGGCTATAAAACGGGTAATCGAGCGTGAATCTGCCAAGCTCTTATGTTTAGAATTTCAAGGTCAATAAAAATATTTTTATTTCGCAATGTCATATCCATAATTTGCTAGGAGATTGTCATATATATTTATATATTTTTATTCTTTAAAAAACAAACAAAACTCTTGGAAACTCCGGTGATACTTGATGGGAACTACAATTTAATTTTTTTTTTTAATTTTAATAACTCATTGAAGCTTATAAACCCGTAATATGTAATACAACCGCTCTACCGACCAAGCTAATTAGACCAATTCACACTGCATCATGATCATCGATATCATACCCCAAATTTAAGACTTGTCAATATTATCCTCCATTAAATCCCATATTATTGGCTACTACCTTTATGATAGTATTTCAGATATATCTATCCGATTTTTATCTATATGGGACATCTATTGGTTTTTCTACAAGTCTAGAAAGAATATTCTTTTTTTTTTTAACAATTTATTAAAGTTTAAAAAAAATCATTGTAATATTTTATCATTGAAGAAGATAATATTAACAAATCTCAAATGAAACACGAAACTGAAAAAAACATATGTTTTTGGAAAGCAGCATTATGAAATTATCCACAGCTTTTAATTCTGGAATTTCTACGTCTATGAAACTATATTTAGCTCCCAACGTTTTTAACGTAATGAAATACGAGTATCTCTGACTTATTTAATTAACTTTCACAAAAATTACACCAGGCACCATATTGTTTGTTCAACATTTTTCAAATGACTATTGGGAAAAAATTGTATAAAAACAGGGGTTGTTACTACTATTTTAACAAAAATAAAATTTCCTTACTTCCTAAGAATGTTTTTAACTACATTCAATAACCAAAAAATGCTTTCAAAAGAAGCAACAACTGTTGCATGTCTGCAGTTCTCACGCCACGTCAAGTTCAATTTCGTTTTTTTTTCGCTGAATCCGATTGCAGAGATCACGACAGAGCGCCGGCAGCAATCCTTTAGCCGGGGGACTGTTTGTGGTTGTCAATTACCTGATTAGAGGCGTCTTACCTACTGCCTGCAGCGGCCCCTGCCTCCCCTAAAGGGCACAGACTTAATAAAGGGAGGAGTAAATAAAGTTGAAGGGACGCGATAAGGATCGCCAGTTTTTTTTTCCTTTTTCTTTTTTTAGGCTGTGCTTTACACTTGACGGGAAGGGGGATATTGAGATGTCTGATCCAGTGACAGCGAATGTTTAAAGTAATAAAATAATCAATTTAAAATATTTGTTATCGTTTATCAATAATTTTCCGGGTATATCGACAAAATTCAGAGCTTTTATTGTTTTTTGTTTTATATAAATCTGATTATTGCAATAATATTAAGAAAGCCGAATTGGTAGGAATGCATTTAATTTTATAGATTAATATAATGTAGATATTTTACACAAGTAATTCTTTCTAATTTGCACTGCTGGATGAAATCGACTTTTCAAAACATTTAAATTTAGCAATCAAACGAATACTGTAATTTTTCGTTTTAGAATTTTCCAACAAAGGCGTACGCGCAAAAAAAGCACTGCAATGTATTTGCATAATACATAATAACCTTAAAAAATGGTTAATCTCTTCATCAAATATTATTCGTATACGGTGGTCAAAATCTCAGAGATAAAGTGGCAAGATCCCATTCGTAAGATAAATATTACGTCTTTCACAAATACTTAATTTTATTATATTAACAACATTAGATCACACTGTTCACCGCCATTTACCAATCTGACAAATGCATTTGTTTTGATTTCTACAGAATCCATAGACACCATCGTACTAGGAAAATTTTAAAAATTACAAATGCTTTTTTTTGTCTACTTCTCTGTGCCCTTCTCCGATCTCAAGTATCAGTTTCGAGATCCTCTCACCGTTCTTAAAGGATTTCCACTCTAGGATATTTTTCGTAAAACGATCCTGGGGGAGAAGGAAGCAGGAAGCGATGATTTCTTTATTGTGTCATCACTGTTTACTCCGCCATAAGCTGTGAGAGGCTCAGCAATCAGCTGTAATAAGTTTTACATCACTTTGCCAAATCCGACACTTATATCATTTGGAGTGTGGCAATACACACTTCGATTTATGAGAAAAAAATATGTTCAATACACAATATACGCATATTTTATTCACTAGCAATGTAAATAATCTTTATAGATGGTTCCCGGAACTATAGTTTAAATTGAAAACCTTGTTGCATGGCGTCAATTTAGTACCATTGTTTTTTATTTGTAAGAAAACCTTATCAAGTCTTGTTCTACTCGGGTCAGGGACCCATCTCTTCAACAAGGCTCTACCAGGTCCCTGTCTTGAGGGTATTGTCTGTATTTGAGGTTTAAATAAAAATACGTAAATTTTATTTTTTTGTAACTTATTGAAGTTTGTAAACCTCATTGTAATATTTAATCATTGAAAAAGATAATATTAACACATTCTAAATGAAACACGAATCCGAAAAAACAACAGAAAAATAAAAAAAGGTATCAGTTGCAACTGGGGCTCGAACCCAGGACCTCTGTCTATTCAGGACAACCGCTTTGGCGACTAAGCTAATGAGACCAGTTCAATTTATGCCATCTACACCGATATCATATTTCAAGTTCACGACTTGTTAATATTATCCCCCATTTTAAATCCCATATTATTGGCTGCTATCCTTATGATGATTGCAAAGTTCTTATCGAACACAATTGCAATCGGAATAGTCTCGGATATACCTACCCGTTTTTTATTTTATATGAGACATCTATTGATTTATTTTACAAGTGCAACCAGATGCGACTGACACCTTTTTATTTTTCTGTTGTTTTTTCGGATTCGTGTTTCATTTGGGATGTATTAATATTATCTTCTGCAATGATTAAAAATATATTAATGTACATTCTACTTTAACATATTTATGCTCTGCGTAAAAATCGAATCATCAACTTCCCAACTTTTAGCGAAGCGCGTAAACCACTATTCTATGGGTATTTTCCGTGCAATAAATAACTTTACTGTATTTAAATATTTCTCTGATATCTTTAACCTGTTTATGATTTTCTTCATTGATTATGTTATGTGAAAACAATTTTTATTGACACAAATATTCACGGTGTTCTGAAATCACAGCCAATTTTTTTTTGTTAAATAGAGGTATTCTGGGATATTTTTTTCATATTTATTTGAATAGAATATTTTGTCTATTTTATGAGTCTCAAGCAATATCGCATAGTGAAGAAGATATTTTCCTCGAACATCCAGCAATGAACAATAGACCTATCACAAATATTTGTTCTCATGTAACTGAAATCATACTAAACACTTCGAATGACAATAAACGTAAACACAAAGTCGAATGAAGCTATAAATATGAAAACCGAATAGCAGGTTACAGATAATACCGTGTCATCGTATTTTGTGCACACCTTCAAAACAAATGATTCAGTAAATTCGATTCAATAACCACCCCCACACTTCCCATCAACGAGAGCCAAGTACCATCAGACCGGGAGACGGATATGACGCGCGTGAGTACCATTCACGTGAGAACACCTGTCACCTTGAGCGGCTTTGGCAAATAATGCCGACATGATACCGTATTACGGCCGTGGGGAGGCAATGGCAGTCATTGTCTGCCATTGCGAATGCGAAGGCTGCGTTAATATTTAAGGGCTGAACGTGTGAGCATCGCTCCGGAGCTGTCGATGTGAGGGGTGATAGCGATATTGTGACGATTCGGCTTTTGATTCCGGCGTTCTTGATAGCCGTGAATGTTTTCATCAGAATTCCGATGAATTGTATTCGTGATGTAAATTAATAGAATAACATTGTTTACACCACTTTTTTGATATTTAAATATCAAGAGGTTACGAAAGCAAAGCTTTCCTTATCATGATAAACACTATACTGTTTACTTTTATACTGTTTTTTAAAAAAAAAGTTATTTTTATGAATTTATTGATAATGACACCATAAAGTGACTACTAATCTATTGAAGAAATTATTTTTGATGTATTTAAGCGCAATTATGTAAAAACGTTCACAGGGGAATGCATTTTAGGTTAGTTAAGTAGGTAGTTGTAAAAAGAATCTTCAAAGTAAAAATCAATTAAAATTTATGGCTGGTGCCTATGTGACTTTTAGAAAATTACCATCATTGTCTTTTTAACGTTGGAATACTAACCAGGCTTATAACCCATGTAATCAACAAACAAAAAAATCTTAACAAATCTTCACCTACGACGTAAATTATACTCTCGTTGTTTTGTATCGAATCGAATTCTTCAATCGATTATTTTAATTTCGGAATACAAAGTCTAGGAAATTTAGCAATCGGTACACTTATTTGTTTTTATCACTTTAATAATTTTCCAAAATGACCATGTATAAGATGTTTAATGCATTTCATACGTTTCAACGTCAATGATAACACTCGAACCAATCGAACCTTGTGAGTGTGCGTCAACCTGTTGAATGCAGATCCACCCTGACTAGTCAATCAAGGGTTAACTGTAATAAACACCATCATCCCTGGTTAGCTGTACACCGTGCGGTGTTCACCTCGCATGTGGGCAATCATACCCCATCTCTTACCCCATTCCACCTATTCACCGCAAATCAATTGCCCCGAAGGAGTAAATACGGATTGAACAAAGCCTATCATTGTTCATCTGCCCTGGTAATTGGCAGTCAATGAATGCGATGGAAGCGATCGGAGGCTTTGCTAAATGGTTGTGGTGGGGGAATGATGTATCGTCATAAGGTATGATTGTGACGATATAAAACATCAATTTGCTGTTCTGTAGTACCCATTGGTTAAAGATTGAGCAAATATTCGGAGAGATTAATATAAGTACACATTAAGATAGATTATTGCCTTGGATTTTTTTAGTAATCTAATGTAAATCATCTTTAATAATGTTATCATTAGTATTTTATTTTTCATTATTGTGACAGCTGTTTCAGAGTTAAAGCCATTTAAACTGCGGTTAATCCACATTGCGATGTTACACGGTTTTATTTATTTCCACCCAATTCTAATTTGGACGGTGTTTAAAATGATTTATTATCGGTAAAACCGATTTAGTTAGAAAATTCTCTATTCTGTGGGTTACTTACGTTTATAATGAGTTTCCCCTGTATTTAAATTAAAATGTTTTCTTAATTGATATATTTAAATGTGTTATATTGTTTCGATAGTGTGAACATACTGAAAAGTGAAGAATAAATAATTTTCCTTACTTTATTAATTAATGTCAAAATCGTACATTTTTTGTTTCATTTTAAACAAATTTTCAGAAATGTTCACTGTATTGTACTGCCAATGTTTATTAACGAGATCTTAAATAACGAGAAACTAGAAATGTGCACTTCGTTTTCACTTCTGATTTCCATTGAATGCATCTTTTCACTGTATAATTATTAGTAAATCAATTATGTAATGATGCTACAAAGCGAATACCAATCTTTGTAAAACAAAGAAGAAATTATAATAGCAATGATGTGTTAAAGAAATAATTATGTAATGATGCTACAAAGCGAATAAACAGATAAATAAAAAAAGAAATAAAACAGATTGAAAATTCCCGCCACACTTTCGCCTTTTAAAAAGTGGATAAGAAGACATCCGTATTTCAGGCTTCGATTGAATTTCAGTTATTACAACTTCTGTCTTTCACCGACATCGCGCACGCTACCACAAACGCTGTTAAAACACAAACTGGTTAGAAGTTTGGCGCACACGCTCCGCTGAACGCAAACATGCACGCTATCCCCACCGCTCTGCCGCCCGCCACTCGGGACACGTGCATGTATGGAGAAACATATGTAGAAACATGTGAAACACGAAGATGTGTTTGAGGTCCATGCTGCACGTTCCGCCCCGCTAAACGCCCCGCTAGAGCGGCCACTCAGGCCTTACCCTAATAGATCTACCCTTAGACTAATAGATCAGAAGATATAGCTATCCCGCGTTATAAAATTCTCAAAAGATTATATTCACGATTCTCCAAGGATTATATGTGAAAAAAAAAACAGATACAGACAACTCCACCGCTACACAAAGCTCCAAAAAATCTTAATAGTGTTATTAACAAACAACCGACGAAATATTCCTCCTTTCGTACCAAAACTATTACCAGAACTATTTATAACCAACCAACACTACACAGTACCTAAACTATACTCGTATACTACGTCGGTTAAAAGACAACACATTTACATAGCTCTTAAAATCTTTGGCTTTCTGCCTGATGAAGTTAAAAACCGAAACTCAACTCTCCACTTTCAAAACACAAATAGCGCTATGGATCCTTACATCCGCAATGTTTTTCAATCAATTCTAATGCATTCTACTTATTTTTCACAAAAAAAAGTGTAATTTTCTAATAATAACCATATAAATCAATCTGTCAACTTCGTCCTAATATGGCGGGCGAAAAAATACACACATAACTAACTAACTAACCATCACGCTGTTTCTCTGCAGGGGTAGGTAGAGATGACGGACCGCCAAACAACTCGATCTTGGCATACACTTTGATTCATTCACATTCAAACATTATCTTCTATTATTCCGACTTCTGACATGGCCCGACTCAAGTATTTGATTCACTCCATCGTGCCATGTCTTCCTCGGGCGTCCCCGACTTCTTCTTCCATCTAATACAATTCTTCTTCCATTCAATACAATTCTTCTTCCATTCAATACAATTTCTTCCATTCAATACAATTCTTCTTCCATTCAATACAATTCTACTTCCATTCAATACAATTCTTCTTCCATTCAATACAATTCTTCTTCCATTCAATACAATTCTTCTTCCATTCAATACAATTCTTCTTCCATTCAATACAATTCTTCTTCCATTCAATACAATTCTTCTTCCATTCAATACAATTCTTCTTCCATTCAATACAATTCTTCTTCCATTCAATACAATTCTTCTTCCATTCAATACAATTCTACTTCCATTCAATACAATTCTTCTTCCATTCAATACAATTCTTCTTCCATTCAATACAATTCTTCTTCCATTCAATACAATTCTACTTCCATTCAATACAATTCTTCTTCCATTCAATACAATTCTTCTTCCATTCAATACAAACATAGTTATATTTTACCCTTTATTCAATGAAATAATAAAATAAAATAAACTAACTTTCATGATCATATCACTATTGAACTTTTCCAAGTAAATAAATGTATAAAGCTACATTAATACGTGTATAAAGAAAAGCAGAGATAAATGCATGATTTTATACACATATCATAGTTATTCCGATGGTATAACATTGTCACTCGTGACAAATAGCATTTTGTTTTTATTTCGCAATGTCAATGTTTTCGCAGATTTTCAATCGGAAATCTCATTTAATCTAAGTCAGACTGCATATGGGCCCGGGGAGCTAGTACTCGTAGCTACTAGGGTGGTCGGTTGTAAGCAGTAGTGGATGGTGGGTAGAGAATAAAGGAAGGGAAGAAGAGGCTGTATTTACTGCCCAGTTTACCCTCACACCAGGAAGGGTGACACACAGACGCATTGGTTGTGCTTTCAGGTCCTCGGTCCTATCACAGAGAGGGATTGGGAATTTTGAGAAAAATGCTTGCATTTGCAAACATTCAAAGAATTATTTTTAAATATAAATATCACACTAGGACCCCACTACCCAGAGCCGTTAAAAAAATTGCTTTTTTCATGACAAAATTGTGCCAACCCTCTATATAATTTATTTTGACTCTGAAAACGTTATTTGAACATTCATATTCTATTCTTAAATGAAATATATCTAAGAAAATAAGAGGGTTAAAGTTTGATTCATATCTACCAGCACCGCGCAGTGCAGACACGCAAAGTGGCACGCATGGAAAATTTAGTTGCTTACATTATATATAAACACATTCACACACCGTATAATGTGAATACTGACACTGAACGTGTCGGCACTCCACGGTGCTGGTAGATGTGAATAGACCTTTAAGTATGAATAGATCTTTAAGTATATTTTGCTTCATTTTCCATGCAACAAAAAAGTAGTATCTTTTGTGACATATTTTCCGATATTTCACACACATAACACAGTTTCCCAATACATCTCTGCGCACGGGGGTTACAGAGGCTCTGCAATTACTTTCCTCGGGCTTAATCAATCTTCCTTGCCCTCTGATCTCAGCAGCCACTGGCCGGGGGTTGGATTAACATAATGGCCATAATTAAAACACAAGCACTCCTCAAGTCTCCACTCATTATCACAAAGATGGGGTAATCTATTATCTAATAGCGTAAGCTTCCTTAAACGCACAGCGCTTTACATTTTTTGATTGATGTTTAAATTGAGTTGAAGGAGTTAATTATGGTATTTTTTTGTTGTATCGGAACTGGAAAAAGTAAGTTATACCTAAGCAATACATTTTATAATGTTTCAAATAAGATAGATAATTATATATTCGTTACTGTGACATTACTAATACTAAAATACTTCCTTTGGCTACCAAATACATAAGACAGTTTTTGCACATCTAATGTGATGATGACATTTAGAAACAGGGTAGGTTTCTGGATCCAGAAAGCAACATTTTCAGATGCCTTATCGTAAAATATCGTAAAAAATACATAGATTAGTACTTAGTCACAAGTATGAAAGAGCAATTAGTATGAAATTAAACCTCCCATATTATGTAGCTAATAAATGGTTATTATTGGTTTATTTAGAATGCATATAATGGAATCAATATCTTAAAAGAGATGCCAACGAATGGATTTCATGGAAAGTAGGTATATCGTAAAGTAGAAATATGGGAAATTAATATTTTAAATCAAATATCTTACAGTGAATGGCATTGTAGAACGATATAGGTCGCCACATATCATTTGTACTTGAATATTGCACCAATATCAATAGATACCTACGCAAATATTATTACACACAACAAACCTTTTTTAGATTGTCGTTTAACTTGTCTAAAAAAGTGTAACGATTATTTTCTTAATCACAATCTGAGATTTTTTAAGAAATAATTTTAAATGACTTTTACAAGATTTATCTATCGCAATTGAGCGGATTCGCATCGCCTTTAATACCAGTAAGTCACGATTCAATGAAATATAAAAATAATCAATTTTTAATTATTAATTATTTTATTGAGATTTTAAAAACCTCATTTCAATATTTAATCATTGGTGAAAATAATATTAACATAACCCAAATGAAACATGAAAACGGAAAAAAACGACAGAAATTGAACTGGTCTCATTAGCTACGTTGGTTAAGCAGTTGCCCCGGATAGGCAGAGGTCCTGGGTTCGAGTCCCAGATGCGACTGATATCTTTTTAATTTCTGTCGTTTTTATATTTCATTTGGGTTATGTTAATCTTATTTTCTACAATGATAAAAATAATTTTTTAAATAATATTTTCAATCAGCTACACTGCAAGCAAATAAAAAAAAAGTTGCATCTTTACAGAGCTTAAGTAACTAGCAACCTATCTGTCTCAGAAATAAGAGTGTCAGTCAATGTTCGATGCAATACATACCGTTTGCTGATTTTTCAATCCCTTTTTCCCGGGAGTTGCGATGAGTTGCGATTGAGTTGATCATACTTTGGTATCGTTATAAGACTGATATGGATATTGAAAGAAGGGTGACCGCAAGAAACTCCATTAACGGAGGACTGAACGCGGTTGGGGTTAACAAAAAGTTGTCTAAAGAAGCGAATCTAGCAGTCCACAATGGAGTGCTGATACCAACCCTGATGTATGGCAGTGAGGCATGGAACTGGCAGAGGAAGGATGAAAGTAGACTGAATGCTGTAAAAATGAGATCTCTGAGACGTATGTGTGGTAAAACCATATGATCGTGTTGAGATTCGTAAAGAATGCAAGGCTGATGTAAGCGTAATGAGTAAGTTTGAGAGAGGTACACATAGATGATTTGGGCATGTAGAGCGAATGGACGAGTGTAAAGAGAATATATGACGCGAATGCGAATGAAAGAAGAATCCGGGAACGTCCGAAGAAGACATGGCATGATCAAGTGAATCAAATACTTGAGTCGGAATAATAGAAGAGAATGTATGAGACGATGTTTGGCAGTCCATCCTCTCTGCCTACCCCTGCGGAGAAACGGCGTAATGGTTATTAGTTATTTAGAGTCATGTTATTTCTTTTGTGAGGAAGGAATAAAACGTTTTAGCAACAAGGAGGGTTATCGAAATCTACGACATATATTTTATCCGCATAGTAAATTATTACCAATTTAAGAGAGAAAAGAGAAAAATTCATCTCAGCATCTACTTAACAAACGATTTTTTTATTGTGCTTAAATATTTGGTTAATAAATCAACGAGAAAAGCAGTAAAATAAATACAACGTGTTAATTATCCATAATTTGTATTAGAGAAAGAGATCAAATTATTAGTTAGGCAACATCTTACGAAAACCAATCCATGCGAATCCACATTTTCATATTAAATTGTTCAACCATATCTTATCCTAGAAAACATATTTTTAAAGATTTATTACTAATAATGCTGTACCACGAAAAATATTCAATTGAAGATTTAACCAGAAATTGCCAAAAGTCTGTTTTGTTCATTAATGAAAATAATGTTTGTTTCAGATTGAATTAAGTTCAGATATCAGTTTGTATTATTAATTATTTTAAAAGCCCATTATTTATATTAAAAAAATCTGCTTCGCAATGATTATTACGCTTGACATCTGTTTCGCCTTTTTTTATAGTATTTCAAAATTTTATAATGTCATCGAAAGGCGAAACGGCTGTGAGGCTTAATAACAATTACCGAGCAGAACTTTTTTAATAATAAACCGTTTTAAAATGAATCAATGAATTAAAAGAAAAAAAACTTTAAAAGAAAAGGAAAATAAATTATATGTGTGTATTAGAAAAAAGAAATCGACAGAAAAATACATTTGATTTGGGAAGGGAGAATTGTATTTCAATTCGCACAAAATGCGTATAAATTTTTCATTACGCTTTACGTAAGATAACAAGCCAATATCTAGGTAACTGCAATATACCTGTACAGCAAATTTGAATTTATTTTTAAATGTGTTTGTGTTCTGTGTATCGTATGACGGGGGTAACAAGCGTGTAGCCCTAATTAGGTTTGTTCATTTCACGTAAACCATCCAGTCAAGTACCTTCCCCGTACTAAACATAAACCACCCTCCCCGGCCAAGGCTATACTTATAATTGTAACAACCATGTAACCCCCGCAGAAAACTGGAAAAATTCTAACCCTTACGCCCATTTATCACGAAGTTATAAAAAAAATTCAATAAAGCATGTTTTAGCAAAATACCTTTTTGCAAAATATAACTGAGAAAAATAATTCATCCTTTATAACTGAAATCTGCTTGTTTTGTCTTCCGTATCAAAAACTCTCCAACAGTTCGAGTTCAAGCGACATGAATTTTCCACACCGTAAAATTACTAGGTTAAAACATCTCTTTTTAGCTCATTTTATGAGTTATGAATCTATAAAATATATAATAATAATATTTTAATATAATTACGAAATCTTACTTATTTTTTTTATCAAACTTAAAATATACTTGACCAAATTCATATTCTTTATATAAAACCATGTACCATGTGACCTTAGAACGGGGTACCCCAGTAAGGTTACATTTTTTTGCGAATTTTTCGTTAAACTTTAAGAAATAAATAAATAAATATTATCTACTATTAATAAAGAAATAAGACCGACTGAAAAACGGTTTTTCTCGTTTTTAATAGAAATCTTTGACTGAGCGACGTTAGTTAGATAACAAAAGTAACTTTCTGGGTAATCAAAGCATAGTCTGTGTTAATTCCTATAAAACATGATTTTACTTGTCATATTTTTAACCTCTTCGGTAATTTGACAAGGTGTAATATTGTTTCACCTTAATTTTTTTATTATTGACTATATTAATAAGCATGCAAAAATACGAAAATGTTCCTAGGGGGTCCTGTGCTGAGGCGGACTAGAGTTATTTACTTTAATGTCATATCATTTTTAGTTATGTTTTTAAGGTTGTTTCATTGATCTCTTTCAGCCAGATTTTAATCCTTGATGTTGTGGATATATATGGATATTGAGATTATTTTTGATATGAAAAATGTACAAAATTTACACGAAGAAATAAAAAAAAAATCACTTTCTTTCTTTTAAAAAAATACTTTTTCTTCATTATTCGCTACGATGGAAAATAAATATGCATCTGTTCGTAACGGCTTATTTAAGATTTTTTTATTAAAAATACAGATTTGTATCACTTTGCCACGGAGCAAAGTCTTAAAGATTATTTCGCGGGGGAGAAAAAACCCGGTAATGCTAATATTTTATTTTGCTCACTTCACATAATTTTCCGGAAATGAGCAAACATAATAACATCATGCTAGGAGTGAAACATCAGTGCGTGATGATTTTTTAACGATATTTAGAAAAGCGTAATAAAATATAACGAACCTGAGTTTAAAATATAATGATATACAAAAAACATATTACTTGTGATGGTTGCGTGCACATGAAAATAAAATACGTTTTAATAATTATTGACAAGAATTATTTTTTTTCTTTTATTATGGGTTATAAAAATAAACAATGTCTCCCGACATTTTGGCTGATTTTTTTCAATTATATTTTACAGATTACTGTGACTTCAAAAACTGATATTTAAAGCACTTTTTTATGAGGGGGTATGTTTACTCATTCCTTTATTTTTTGTGTTCTCTCAAAGGGGCATTTATACATATTGGAACAAATAGTAAAGCAAAACAGTTATAATACAGTAAATAAATTGCACATATGAATAGTCAGAGTTACGAGTAGTATTAAAGTAGTAAATTTCTACTAAGTATAATATTTGTGAAATCAGTGGCGTGTACTCTATAAAGCCTGATGATCTGTGCCTACCCTAAGAATAACCAACCATAAAAAGATTTTTAATCATTGAAGGTAATATTAATAACTCTCAAAATGAGACATGAAACCGAAAAGCCACAGAAAAAAAACGGCAACAGCTGGGATACGAACCCAGGACCTCGTGGTATATCTTGGACCATCCCAGCTGCTATCGTTATCTTTATCTTTTCTGTGTCTTTTCGGTTTCATGTTTCATATTGAGAGTTTTTAATATTTTCTACAATGATTAAAAATATATTACCATGCGGTTTATAAGCTTCAATTAGTTATTCCAAAATTGAATAAAAAAAATTGAACAAAATATATTTTCCTTGCATTTGGTAAGTGGCCATACAAATCAGCAGAAGACGATTCAAACATTCAATGCACAAATCATTCACGAAAAAACTAAATACAGCCTACCTTTGGCCATAGAGCAATGCATGCTACTGGATGAGATATTATAATATTATTATAGCTATCTTCTATCTACCGGTTAAATATATTTATGTAAATATCGTTTTAGTTCATACTTTTACGTTTTCGACAAATTATTGAATGTAAATTTATGACATCCACAAATGGCATGAATTCAAAAAATAAATAAAACAAAATTTTAAAAATACCTATCTATTTATTTAATCATGCCTAGAAGGCTTTTACATATTGATAAATATATCACATAGTTATACAAAGGAGTATAATAATATGGTATATAAAATAATAATTAGAGTTTAATAGAAGTAAGTAGGTTCAATATTAGTAAGTAGTTACAGCGTAACAGTGGTTACATTATAACTGCAGGTTGTACAAAAGAGAATAACAAGTGGCTTAGTACATAATATAATAACATAAGTGTAAAATAAGTAAGAAGGTAGAGACTACGTAAGTAGCTAGTTACAGCGCAATGGGTGGGTAATAGGTTTATAGTTATTATGACGTTGTAAAACATAAACAGTTGAAAAGCGTGTTTATAATACAGCAAACCTCTATTACGCCCAATTAGGTGGTTCATATTATACATAGAAATAGTAGGTATTATAAATAGATAAAAAAGTATTAAAATCGAGAGAAAGTGTATTTTCTTATAACTAAAAATACTCATAACAACCACATCGTTCAAAGAGATCATTGTCGACTGAACTAACGCTCCGACTTTTACACCTATGTCGTTATGTACCCAAATTATTCACAGATCATAAAGCGCGATAATAATTTCCAAATCGAACCGGAGCATACATTAAATACATAAAGTGGCGCGGAGGGAAATCTTAGGCCAAGGGTGAACTTAAATCTCGATACTGGAGGCAACCCCATTCTTACAAGCGAAATAAAAATCTCTGAACTTGAATAAGCAAAAATAAAACAAAAAATGCGAAATGCCGAGGGGAGGAAATAAAAAAAAATAATGGAAATAGGAAAAGGAAGCAATTCGGAAGTATTATTTTTATTGCATACTTATGTTTGGCTGGTAAGTAGCCGCTGCTGAAACCGCCACCAAAAGGTTGCTCCGAGCGAAGGGAAGAAGGAATTAATAAAATGACTAAAATACTCGTGGAGGGCGCGGTGATTTTTATGTTTTTTGATGAAATTTTGTAGCGCTTCTCCTTAAGGAATGTTTATTAGATATGAGCTTTATGTATTTTTGTATGATTTTTTGCTTACTTCAGTAATTGTTATGGTAAATACATTATCTTGGTTTGATTTTCTAATTTCTGTCTTCATTATGATCTACAGCAATCCCGTCTCCTTTACACCCGTTTCTTTTTATTTTAAGTTAAACGAGCTAACAGTTTACATCGAAAAATGTGCTTAATTTGGTCTTATTGAACCTGCTGTTTGTTCATTAACGGTCTGCAATCATGCTCAGCAACGATGACAAGTTAGCAAAATTTTCGATAAAACCTTTATCGATGTGCTTTGGTTGGGGGGCAGGGCGCTATAATGTGAGTATAATGCTCAGGATCGAAATTCTAATATAATATTTTCAAATAATTTTATTGTACGTTTTATTTGCAATTCGAATATTTCGGAGCTTCGAACAGTTACTACCACCGTACAGAACCCAGGGGTATTTTTTTCACCTTGCCACTTTGTTTTGAATTTATTCCTCCGCTCCATTTCCTCCCACCTCACAAAATTCCTCCTTTTACCAAGCTCCTATTTGCTTGTAGCAGAAAGTCATTTCTATTGTATTTATATCGAACGTGGATATGATAAATAAACTCAAGCTTTTCAAAAACGTAAACAAAACAATAATACGGCGAGTTGAATCCTGCGTGTATAAAAACGTGTAAATAATCATGTAAAGATTCCACAACAAAATGCAATACAGGCCTATATTTCACCGTCAACAAGTTAAAATTACACCACAAAATGCAATGATTTCATAACACCTGCAAATAATGTTGCCGGTGCCCTATAAAAATCGTACGCACATAAGCATGCATGCTATTCCCGCTCAAGACTCCGACCAAGCAATATCTCCACTGTAAAGTTGCTCCAGGGTGAAAATCGGGAACCGTCATTTATCTTCAATCTACCCGGACCTACTCTCTTCACCAAGTGAGAGATCTTCACGCCACCCAGCCTACCTACGAGCTTGCAGCAATCGGTCCGACCCGAAAGCCGTCTCTGGATATGCCGCAACCTGAGCCCGATAGCCACGCAGCCTACCCACGACCTTGCAGCGACTGGTCCGACCCAAATGCCGTCCCGGATATGCAACAAACCTCGCTCATATGACAGCTGACACCACCTCAAGCGATCGACCATACTGGCCGGTGGTACAAATCAAGTACGCTCCGGGCGACGTCATCCCCATTTGGAAACTACCAAACACCTTTCTCAGGAGGACTAGCGAATCACAATAGCGATGCATCCCTGTGTGCCGGTGCCTAAATATTGACAGTCCCTTGTGCGGGCCTACACGTCTCGTACAGTATTGATATGATAAAACATAATAACCTTCATCCAAATTTTAAAAATGCATTTATTTACGTCAATTCCTATGTTCTCATTATAATGTCACGTCCAAAAGGCAATGTTCTTTTCTACTTTATTTTCAACTCAATTTCCATGCTCCAAAATAATAATTTCTCAAAAACACGGCACAAGGAACACGTAATTAAAATTATCATATTTTGGCATGGCATTTTTAATGCGATTTCTCGCCGCACCCCTCCGGTCGCGGTTCGCCCCCTCTCCTTTCCCTTCTAAAGTTCACCCTGCCACCCCTATCCCCCGCCCTCTCCCCCCCCTGGGGCACTGCGAGAGTAAATAATCTTGTTCCCGCACTGTACCTTGCAGTCTCTGTCGCATAATTATGGGTCCAGGGGTGGAAGAGCAGGGGTCAGGGGAGGTCAAATCTAGGACAGTAAACATTATATATTATGAGCCCCACTGATATGCTTATTATGTCAAATACCGTTTTCACAATGACTACCTCTGTGCAGAGCGGTACGCACCTTGACTCTGGACCAAGAGGTCGCGGATCAAAACCCAGGGTTGGTAAAAAAAAAAATTAGCTTCCCGTGCACTAAGTCATTTCAAAATCTAAAACAAAATTGCTGGTCACATATAACCTAGTTCATATTTGTTAAATGGTTAAACGCCGATTCAACACATGTCTGAATCGGAACACTTTTGTAATAACATTGATATTTAATTTTTGTAATTAAATAAATAATTCTTTAGGTTAGATTAAATATTCGGGCTAGTTTTTTTTTCCAAGTTATAATGACTTTATATTACTTTTAAAAAGAGCGCCGATTGTGCACAAGTGTGTTGAATTATCCACCTTTTAAACACTGTATCATTAAATTTCGAACATTTTAAGTAGGTACGTGAGTTATGCACTGAACAGAAGACATTCTCAAGAAGTTTAGTGCATATCGATTTAATTTAAAGAAAGCTGATATCATGCCCATAAGACCTTTCGATTGATGTGTCCCAGGGGGCTTATCAAATTGATAATCTGTTCACCAAAGAATTTCGGTAAACAAAAAAGTTTAATCAATTACACCGAAAGTGAGGTAAAATTGTGCCTAATTTAGTCACACGGACACGCCCAAAATGCACTTCCAGTATCAGACTTAATAACTAATGTGAGAAATATGATATTATGTATGTTTTTGCATACTTAATGAAAGTCTCCATAGAACCCCTCATGAATGTCTCATTTAGAATTTTTAATATTAGAAAGGGGCTCAGCAGTATCAAATAACATCAAATAACCAAATAAATCTCAGAAATCACCATAAAGACCATTTTAGGACTGATGCAACAGACATCTTAAAACAGTTCGACGTTTCAAATATACAAAAAAATCTCTGACAAAAATATTTTGGTTCATCTTCTCAAAAAAGACAAAAGCCCAATCACCTCACATAATCTTAATACCAGAACAAAGTGTAATACTGCCTTTGGACAAAGGCTCTGAATTTTTAGCATCTTTTAAATAACAACCTCCCACCTAGTATCAAAAAAATAAAATCAATTAATAAGCACATTAAGTCAAATAAAACTTCACTAAAAAAATTTCATTAAAGAACTGACTATTATTTTAAAAACATCGTCAAGGAAGATACTGAAAATACCCTACCCAAACCTTGAAGTAAAATTATGGAAGTTGCTGAAAATCCTTTATCTTAAACCTAGTTTGCTTCAGCACAGGATCTCCTAGTGAGGGCAATGAAAATTAATCTCTAAAACATGTACTTTTTTATTTATTAATATTTATGCCTTACGTAATACCTTCTTAAATTGTCGAAATTATAAAGTAAATAATACTAAAAAAATAAAATTATGTTTTATATTTTCACATGATAGCCGATCCGCCCTTTAAAAGTGCGATTTTTCGAAATGGATCTGCGAAAACAGTACCTAACCCTAAGAACGCTGTCTCCCACCCCTCTTTGGCCTGGGGGGTAGTTCCATCAATTGCAGAATGCTTTAGGTTATACGATCTTCTTATCAACCTAATAAATATCAGAGCTTAATCAGTGCACCTTCGAAAAGTAATTTCCAAATCAATAACGTCCGCAAATATTTGATCGGTGATTTAATATTTAACTATCTGTTTTGAACAGTCGCCAAATTTTTCATATTACTCTTAGCATGCCGAATATAAAAAAAAGGTGCGAAAGACTGAATACATAAAAGAGGGGTTTTGATAAAATAATTAGAACATTTTGTGTTTTCAAATTCTTAGTAAGCTCTTTTCAGATCGCAACAACATTTCCATTATGAAATGTAGAGTTTAAAAACATCCATGATAAACTGCCCTGGACTCCTATCTCAAATTATCCTTAACATACCATCGAAAAGTACCGCCACACCAAACAATTTTGCACATTAAACAACAAAACAAATGATACAGCAAATTCACCAATTTACCGTGTTCTTCAAATAATCAATAATCTTTGTCCCAACACAAATTTCGAAATATTTTTTGCCTCCCCAAAGTCATTTAAGAAAAAACGTTAGACACACACATATACTTATACACTACACACATTTTTCATATATCATTTTCTCTTTACCTCAAATCATTTCCTAGCATGTGGTATCCCCTATCGGAAAACACTCTCCAGATATTTCATGGAGACATGTCATTGGTACCGATCCTTGTAATAATTTTCTAAAACCTTCTAAACTTTACACAACTCATTTTATCCATGTAATGTCTGTTTCTAAAATAAAATAAATAAATAAGAATATCCTGTTAAATGTATTGTTTAAATAACACTTCATATCAAAAATTTTACACAGTAATATATGTAGTTTCAGTTTTCCCCCTGCAAAATTAAACCCGAACATTTTACGGAACTGAACCCATAATTGTTTTAAAATATTTTCAAATAATGTGTAAAAAAACTATGGCAAAGCCAGGCAGTAACATCCAGCTATAGCTTGGTAATAAAATGTAGATATTTAATAAAGTGGAAGTACACTTTTCATTACTACTATGGCAATACCTAGCAATTCCATGTATTTGAAATTTTATTCCTAAAATTCTAATTTTTCACATTCGAATTTGACAGATCATTAGAAACAATGCAAAATAAGATAATTCGTTTTTTTTTATTTTTTTTTTATTTGAATTTAATTTGTTTTCTAAAAGGGTTATTTCAACACATAAATTTCAGAAATACAAAAATGACCCTTTCCATGTCATTTTCTTCGTTGCAAAGAGTTAAATAATAAAAAAAAATTAACTTTAAAATATCTTAAAAGGTGATGTAGAATCACTCCTTTTGGAAAGTACCGCTAATTTCTGGATACCGTTTGGTGAAAATAAGAAACATCTCATACCACTTTTTTTATATAAAAATCAATGTAAGTTTGTTTGTTTGTCCGCGACGTTCTCGAAAATTGCTGGACCGGTTTCACTGAATATAGCACAGCTTGTTTTTATTAGTGCCGGGAAGTTTTAGAAAGTAGGTTGAATTAAATCCAATGTGTAAAACTGTTGCTATAACGTTTTAAAATTAGTATGAAAAACATTGAACCCACCATGTTTTACTTAGGTTCGCCCATAGATATAACACTCTGGTTAGCCACATACTGCATATTCAAAAGAAGGTTTTTTGAGTAGAATATTTTCAAAATGGAAAACACGAGTAGGTACCTACATAAGAACTTTATGATTTAGATATGTTTTGAAAAAATAAACGTTTGCAATGAAATCAAATATTCAAATGAATGTTTATTTATTTGGAGATAGTTACTTTCGCTGTCAAATCAATTCTTGTACCCGAGCAAGGACGGGTACATATCAGGTAGTCTACTATAAAATGTCAGACCATAAGTTGTATTTTATTTTACATTTATGTCACACTTGTTCTTTTCAAAATGATTCTCAAGATAGTTATAGTTATTTTTTGTCGTCTCGTTAAAATGCCATCTAGCCTTATTCACGCTTCGTGAGAAAATATAATAATAGCCTCATTCCAAAAATATTCTAATTTTAAAATAAATCAAGATAATAGAATGCTCACCTTTAAAGCTTTTCATGAAAAAAAAAATTCTTCCCACGTTTAAAATCCGGCATTAGGAATCCGCGAAACAAAAGTTCGGGAAAGGAGTTAAGTAAAAAGTTGAAAGCTTGCGAGCTATTTGCGATGGGGTAATTTATGCGTATTTCCTGAATACTTTGTGCGTATAATAGGAATCTGATATAATAACGAATTCCCCACCGCCCCGCCCAGGTAGCAAACTTCATTCGACAAAGCATTTTTTGAAAGGAACGGAACTAAGTTTCCGAAGGCGGATTATGTCTAGACTCAACGAATCACGATCACTATATTTATTATTTTACTGTACTGAGTTTTACAGATTGTTCACACGTGAATATAAACAGTAAAATTACTAAAAGTGTAAAGAATACATAATACAAAGAGATACCAAAAAGTGATAAAAGGGGTAAATATTATTACAATGCTGTATTTGTATTTTTTTATTTGTTTAGAGGCATATTTACGAACGCGTAATCTTTTGTCCTTTGCGAAATAATTTTACCTCTTTTCGTAAAAAAATTATGTTTGATTTAAAGTGCAATTTGTCTATGTGATATAATACTAAAGATCTATCATAGACAAAAAAGATCGAATTGAGACCCCAATACAGTTAAACATTTTTTGCATCTAACGGATTAAAAATAACAGTGTTTATGACCTAATATAAATATATCTGTCACCGAAAGAACTTGAAATATACCTGCTCAGTTATACGACTCACTCACTTGAACATAAGAAGTCTATGGTTATGTTTTTAGGTCGAATATTTCACAAGCAACATTAAAAAAAAACGAAGCTTACAAATATACTTCATAAAATCGTTTCCCTGTCAACTCTCAATATCTCTCACCTACAGTTGTCATAACGAGTGTTTGCAGTGTTTAGCCCGTTTGAAGTGTTTAGCCCATTGACGCCTACGACAACGGAGGATGATACAGCGGAGATAAGATCTTTTCAATTTTACCATTGTCTTTATCCAAATGTATATTTATTTTATTTTAGTCGGATTAATCAACACACAGATTCGGCACTTTTAGACAAAATAAATAAATGGTCGTTAACATTATGACGCCCGCGCGTAACAATGGATTATTTGTTTAAGAGTTCATTGGAGTTCAATGAACATAAATTACCAATAAGTTGGAAACCTAAAAAACGCTCAACTGCTTTTAGTGGACACACTGTACATATTTTCCGTGTCATATTTTAAAACAAGGTATGATACTTTATTATATTCATCGTAAATAAGTATATTATATATATTTGGGATATAACAGTGTCGTGACTCCGTTTGGAGAAAAGGTGTCGTTTGTTGTGAAACTGTGTATCTTACCTATATGTCCACTTCAACGTAACATAAGACTACGAAGATGTTAATATGAAAGAATAATCTTTGGAACTTTCTTTTTGAAAGAAATCGGTGGAGATAAAGAAGTATGGCACCGATGTATTTTCTAAATAATACAAGGGTTGCTGAGGGCGTGTGGACAGGAGTGTGTGGAAGACGCAGGGATATTTTTTGCATGCGAAGCGGATGGACCAAAAATGAGCGTCAGGAGAGTGTATGACCCGTAAGTGAAAGTAAAGAATACAGCGTTATCTGATGCATCGGGTGCTTGAGTCGAGTTATGTCAGGAGCCGTTACAACTTGAAAAAAGTATGAAACGATATGTGTGTGTGGATAAGGCGGGGAGCGTTTGCCGGGACGAGGTAGTGTGGCAGTCCGTCTCCTCCGTGTGAGGATTAATTAAGTTTGTAGGATCCACGAAGAATCCACAAAAGCCCAGAAGAGCCACGAAGAAGCAAAAAAAAGTGCAAGATGATCCAAGAAGAATCAAGAAGGGGCAAGAAAATTCAAGGAGATGCAAGAAGAGCCAAGACGAGCCAAGAAGAGACAAGAAGAAGCTATAAAAAGGAAGACAAAAAAGGAAAAAAAAGAACTCGATCAATGCCTTTATTTCTGCACATCCAAAATTCTAATATTGACTTATTAGGTTGCTATGCACACCGGTCGATTAAACTCCAAGCTCCTTCCCATCCAGAGAGAATGTGTTCCAAGTCCTAATTAATCACTGCCTCCTAGTGTACCGATCGCACCGGGACAGTAGTGCTCCTGGCTGGGGTGGTACAATCGCATCTTATCGTATCGTAGGTACATACGTATACTCTCAGATATTATTTACAGCATTTAATATCATTTATTATTTGTGATATTTACCAATTTAGAAAGTTTGTAGTCGTTGATTTGTTTTAAAGCAACTTTTTAAATAATTACGTTTGCTTAAAATATGTTAAAAAGAATGATCCCCGCAAAATGCTGATATCGTAAACAGAATTTGAGCTGCACGTCTTGAATGGGTAAAATATGTATTGTTCTACTCTTAAAACAAATTTTTGTCTACGTTTCAGCCGGCAGTCTCAAGAAGGAGCTCTTTTGAGGTAATATTGCATGATAAAAAACCGTAAGTTTCAAGAATTCGTTTCATAATTATTACGCAAGAAGACAAAGGTACCACCCTCCGTCTCCTGACGAGTTCAAAGAGAAATATTGCACCGCTAATGACAACTCGATAGTCTTGCCAGCATTTTTGCCATACAATATTAAAATTCCTTACTCCTTAGATTTAAAAAAATATATTTTAATACTAGATTATTTATTTCTTTGTGGTGTGTGATACGCGTTACTATAAAAGAATATCTACAAACCATATGGAGCCAAGGGAACTATTTCGTTCCAAATTTTTAGGGATTGTGAGACCAAAATATATAGGGGGGGGAGAAGAAGAAGGGTAAATTGAAGGTTGGTAAGTAGATACTGATGTATAGTGGCATATATGAATTAAAATGTGACCACGCCGATTGTGACTACCTGCATCGAATAGACGGTAAAGGCTTTCTCAACTAGATTCAAAGAACACATATGATTCTATAATAATAATAAAAACACTTTTTCCAAATTCTCAGAACATCTCCGAATCAACAACGAGCCTTTCATATAGAAAGAAAGGGTCTTAAATTAAATCTCCTGGAAGAACTAAAGATAAATAAAATAACTAATGATCCTGATATTACTATATCAATAAATAAATTAAGAAGATTTATCTATTTTCCACTTCTTAATATTTTCACGAAATCTAAGCAATATAATTCTTAATTGATTTATTTGCCTAAATGACATATCCGTTATTAAAAAAAAGAACAATAAAGAAAAACCCGACATTATTAAAAGCGGAGAAATTTTATTTATAATTTCTTCAGTATTCACTTTATGGCGTCATTATTAATAAATGAATTAAAAATTACCTTGTAATCACCACTTTATTAATATATACCAACATGTTTCAAGTTTCAAGTGATGAATACAATAGTTTTGTATATTTCTGATGAGAAAAGATATAAAACTGATACTTATAAGTTAAAACTGATAACTGAGATACTTGACATTATCATTTTTGTTTTTGTTTTTTTTGTTTGTTTTTATTTTTATTTTAGTTATTTGTACATTTAAGTTTACAAAATAACTAATTATAACTCTTATAATATATGTTTTGTGGGTTTCATAGTATTGAATTCCGTAAGTCTAAGACTTAAACTTAAGAGACTTTTTAGAATTCTATATATTCCTGATGAAGAAAGCATCGCTTTCGAAACTTGTAGAAATGTGCACATTAATAAATTGGTGAACACAAAATAATTTTTAATTCACTTATAAATTTGATTTATTTTAAAATTTAAAAAAAAAGTTCTAGTTTCATGAATTAAACACAATAACAATGAATTAATCCACTATTTTTGTTTGCCATGGAAGTAGTTTATAATAGAAGGAATGTAAATGATTTGTAGAAGTAAAAACATAAGGAATATCCTTTATTACGGTACACATTAAAACTGTTTGTTCTCACTAAGCTAAGAAAGGAAGAAAAACAACGCAAGACCTAATAAATAATTTTCCCTAAGATTATATTCCCTTGTCCCCTTTCGCTTTGTGATAAGTTAACAGGTCTCTGATAATGCCTTTGCTTCACAAAACAATAGAAAACACAATAAGATTGTGAAATAATAATCGGCAAAAGCCGTGGCGTAGAAGAAGACTCGCGTTAATTTATAATGATTCTGGAACTTTCGATTGGGAGGGCGTTCTCAGACAAAAACAGATATCAATATCAGGTACCACATTATCATAATAAATACTTATACGGAGGAAGTTGTGGAGGAGGGGTGGTGTGGGAGGGGGGGGGGGGTTTGGGGAAGTTGGGGGAAGTTAACAAGTCAAGGGTGGAAGAGGAAGGAAATAAGATAGGGTGGGAGGAGATAAGGATTCTTCGTCAAGTTAATTATTACCTATAAGTAGAGGTTAAATATATCGCGGTTTCGATCTTTATATAAAGATATGGCATACTTAAATTTATTCATGGCGGTATCTTCATTTCCGAACGTATTCTCAAATTAATGTTTAGAAGTGTAGCAGTATCTTATCCAGAAGTCCATAGTTCTCATACCAACCCTGATGGAAGTAAGGCATGGAACTGACAGAGGAAGGATGACAATATTCTGAATGCTGTAGAAGTGGATTTATGAGATGTACGAGTATGTGTGTTAAACTCACGTCTCTTGACTAATTATAAGTATAAAAAAGCTAAATTGATACATAATAGATCTCTTAATCCCAAGGGCACAAATTAAAAATACACACTTCAGATTGCTTACACGTTGGGCACAATGCAAGGACACTGTGTAAATGTAAAAATATTAACATTAAAAATATAAACAGGTTAAAGAATACTTATCGTTATGTGTAGTTATTAAATGTTTTTTTCAAGTGGGATATGAAAAATTAAATGAAATCAGTGAACGAACGAGAGCAATTATTGTTAGTACCATAGATAATAAAAATTTAAATTCTCTTTTCCGATGTACGCAATTCAAATAATTTATTTATAATATACTAATATAAAAGCGTAGATTTGTTTTGATCCACTTCAATTTAATATAATAATCGACCGGTTTCGGAAGTACCCTTCCTTCACCAGTAATATATTACGACTAAACTAAGATAAAAAATAAAATTATATCTTAGCATAGTCTTAATATTCCTGATGAAGGAGGGGTACTTCCGAAACCGGTTGAGTATTATATTAAATTGAAGTGGTTCAAAACAAATGTAGGCGATTATATTATACTTTGTGGAAGTACCCGGCGCTGCCGGGTTACTTAAAAAGTAACTCCTACTCCTACACCTACTTGTACCTCTACTCCTATCCCTACTCCTACTTCTACCCCTACTCCTACCCCTATTCCTATCCCTACTCCTACCCCTACTCCCACCCCTATTCCTACCCCTACTCCTACCCCTACTCCTACCTCTACTCCTACCCCTACTCCTACCCCTACTCCTACCCCTACTCCTACCCCTACTCTTACCCTGTATTTTTCCTCCTATTTTGAACGTCAAGTATGCAATATTTAAGTAAGAAGTTCCAAAATTCTGCTTTAAGGGGTGGGAAAGGAGTATGGGGGGTAGTTTTTAAATTTTTTATGTAGACAGTGACCTTTATCTTGTTTTGAACGTCAAATGTGCAAATTTTAATCCAGCTCGAAATAAAACTGTAGATTTGTATAGAAAACACACACACCGGCTGCCCGGGACATTTCTTTAAATAATAGATTTTGACTAGCCGCAAAGTAATTTCTGTTTACGAATAATGTATTCATCATTAGCTGAATCTGTTATAAGGTATTAATTTACAGCTTGGGGACTTTCCAGTAAAACAAATATCAATCATGTTCAATCAGTACAAAATTCAATAGTAAAAGTATTAACTCCATTAAGTTTATACGAACAAAGGCTTAATATTCTATACTTTTATCATAGTCGCAAATTTCTTTCAGTAAGAGATATTCTATGGTACAAAATAATATTACAGAACATAAGTTATGAATGTGCTGTACTATTATACTCCTATATACGAGTATATAGATAAGCTGGAGTACACTTATAATACTCGTTTTAATGTTTAATGAAATACTAATACTTACCTAAGCATATGAATAAATATAGACTGAGAACCATAGACTTACCTTTATACCTAAAATATACCCGCCGAAATAAAATAAAACATTTATAATGGGTGGCGTTTTTGAATAACCTGATATTGTCTTTTGTAAAAATATGGCGAACGATGTGTTTATTTTCGATTGGTAAAATCCAGGTATCTGTATTAAATATTTATAAATGTTAATAATTTTTATCTTACTTTTTTTTTGTATAGAATGCAATGACATTACAAACAATTAGTAGAACCTTATAAAAAAATCTTAGCTTTGCCCGAGTTTCAAAAATTTTCATATGTGTTTTTATTGTTGATATTTGCATTTAAAAAAATATAGAATGAATAATGTGGATGGGGGTATTTGTCTCATATTTCGATTAAATTGATATTTCAGTGCTATGGAGTTTGGAATATATATTTGATATTTTGTCATTTTTTTGTATTTTGCTAAGTGAAGTTATTCTCACACAAAAATCTATCATTACCAAAAGCATGTATTTTCAATATTATGGACTTTTACAACGTTTTTTTTTTTTTAAATTTCAAACGGGTTCAAATAAATATGGATGAGCTATAACTTGGGAACAGCGAGAGTAATAAGTTTGAATAATATTCAGTATCTACTCCTGCATTCTTAATAAACAAAGATTTGTGAGTTAAGAGACACTTGATTTAATATGCAAATATTAAAATAAGTCTCCTGCACCAAAGCTCGGAAGGTGGCGCGGGCCAGGGTAGGCTACACCTAACCGTTCCGCAACATATTTGCATAATTTCCGTTTAACACCTATTAAATTCACCCGCCTCCTCAACGGGAGGAAGAATGACGAAGAACAACTCCCGCACAAAGTTTTCCGGAAACAATACAGAGGGATATGTTAGTCTTCAGGAAGTTCCGGTGGGAGGCTTCTATAAACCCCCAATGATCAGGGACGCAACATTTCCATAAACAACGACGTATCGAATCAAATTGATAAAATCAAATCAACGAACATGACGCCGATAATGCTAAAATATCTCTCTATTTCTCCGGTAACTACTGCAATATTTTTAATGGGTTGATGGCATACATTCTTGTAGGTGCATATTAGGCCATGTTGAAGCATAGTGAAATAATCAAAACACTTTGTGTATTTCACACTTTATTAACACGAACATGTCAACCGGTTTCGAAATAATCTGCACAATCGACACATTTTAATTATTGTTTACATATTGTGTTTAGACTTACTTTATTGTTTTTTTAAATCTTCTGTTAACTAAAAAAAAATCAGTACTGTATTATTTAACCATATTATATGACATCTAATATTATGTACCTACGATCGATGTCTGTCTCACTAGGAATTTCCCAGTGAGACAGACATCGATCAATCCCTTATGTGTTATGTGTATTTATTTATTTATTTCTTAAATTTTAACAAAAAATTCGCAAAAAAATGTAACCTTACTGGGGTACCCCGTTCTAACGTCACATTGTACATGGTTTTATATAAAGAATATGAATTTGGTCAAGTATATTTTAAGTTTGATAAAAAAAATTATGTATTATTTCGTAAATATTACTAGAGGAACATGATAATGCAATAAGATTTATAAGAATTATTAGAAAGAATGCCTTGACCGTTAAACCCTGTTTCTTTGCAATATCATATCTATATTCTTCCTTCCCATGTCCATAATCCATATCTTAATTCTTTTTTTGAATTCGGTTAATTTTGTATTGCTAGAGGGAGGATGTTAAATACTTTTAAGGAGAAATATTGCAAATTTCTTTGTCCAGAGGTATTTTTTGTTGTAGGTTGATGGAATGTAAGTTGTAATGTTTTATAAACATAAATAAATAAATGTACACATACATATACGAGTATATATATATATATATATATATATTTTTTAATAATCATCAAAATAAATAACATTAGTTTTAATTATTAAAGCTGTTTCCCTTGACGACCGCTTTGACAAAACCGGATGGGGTGTGTAAATAAAGTGATGTCAAAAGAAATGCCGCTTTGAAAATATTTATCATAACCAATACCAAAAAAAAATTTATGTGAATCTCGTTTCCTAATTTAAATAACTGTTTTGAACTATGTACATTCGCAAAATCGCGTATGAATTTGAAAACTTTCATTAAAAAATTTTTATTCAAGGTTTGATTGACGAACAACAAACGAAATTTCGAGAATGCAGTCCAAGAATTTTTGTAAATATAACGGTGTTTTCAAACTAGAGTACAGGAAAATTATATTAAAAAGCGCCCGCTTGAATGTATTTGTGAACACCGATAGTGGATCGAACCGGTCCGAACTAGTTTGGTCCACCCTCAGTCCTCTCCTAGTCCCCTACCCCGCAGTAGTCTAGGCAGTTCATCACTAGCAAAAACCTCTTTAAAATAATTTGTACTCAGTTGATTTTGTCGCATCCCTGTCGCGAGGGGTGAGGCCCCTGCAAGGAATAGCCTGTATAATTCAAAGCCAGGTGCTTCGGTTTCTTACTTTTTGGGGGTGGTTTTTCACCGCATCCCCTTCGTTAGGAGTCTTCTTCTGCTGCCACCGTCCCCAGTCTCTACCCCCACCACCAACTCCTACTTACTTTCGATTTATTGTTTATTAACAATGTTAGGGGGCGCTTAAAACTTTCGTAGTCCGCCTCCTCCAATTTTCAGTTTATATCGTATAAACATTTTTTTCGATAACTAAAAATAGTATGGTTCGTAAACATTACTTTATTCGAAAATATTTATAACAACTCTAGAGAAATCTTTTGAAAAACGTACTCTTACGAATTGTATAGATAACAAAGTGGGACGTCTTTGATGTAAATAAACTAGTTAGCACAACATGTGTTATTTTTCTTTCAATTTATACTATTTTCGTACTTATGTGCATATTACGTACACACCTCATAGCACATATTCAAATTTATTATTTAACGACCGCTCATGTTACTAAAGAATCCGGAAAAATATTCTTGAGATTAAAAAAAAAAACAAAAAAAATATATATATATGTCAAAAGTGTCCTCGCAAAAGTGCCCCTGCCTGTACGGTATAAGGACAGGGGCACTATATCACCACTCAGCTGGGCAGCGTTGTAAGATGAGTCAAGGCTGTAGGAAGGGATTCGTTGATGCGGGTCTTGAGGAGGCCCGGATTATATTGAGGAAGAAAAACAGATGTCGGTGGCTAAAGGGTTGACGGCGAGATTGGGCGATAGTCCCAATAATACTTATTTGTTTTAGCTGGTAAAAGACGCCAAAAAAGATTTAAAATGTTTTTCCTTTATACTGCAGCTACCTGCTTATCTTATAATTGATATTTCGACAGCCATCAAACACGTGAATTACAGCAATGGTGGTGCCATCTACAAGTCCTGTATAGTCGCCGATTTTCACTAATTTAATTTAAATCAAATATAATAATGTTATTATTAAGTTCTGCAAGTATTTTTAGTTTTTTATTATTCTGAGAGCTATTTCGGCGTTTAAGGCCATTTTCGAACTGAGGTTAATCCACATTGTGACGACTTATTTATGTTATTTTATTTACTCCGACCCCATTCGTTATTTAAAAGCAATAATGATTTATTATCGGTAAAACCGATTTAGTTAGAAAACAATTAAAATTCTGAATTCTGTGAAGTTTTCACTTTTATAATGTGTTTCCTTGTATTTAACTGATATTTTTTTCTTAATTGATTTATTTAAATGTGTTATATTGTTTTGATAATGTGAACATACTAAGACGCTGTGAATATATAATTCTCCTTACTTTAATAATTAATGTTACATTAGGATCATTCGTTCGTTTATTAATTTCTAATTGCTCAAGTATATTTAATCTAATACACTTTCTTCCTATATATAAGGGTTTAGGTTTGTTGTTGTCGAGCGGGGCGTGATTATTTACTAAGAGATGTTCTGCGAATTTTGAAGAAGTGCTTTTATTTTTAGAACATCTCAACGACCATTCCTATTTTATTGTTAAAGATCTTGAATACGTTTTATATTAATTTTGTAATTAATTTTAATAAATAAAAATTAATAAATTAATTTTGTTCTTTGAGTATAGTTGAGAAAGCCCTTCCCGTCTGCCCGATATAGGTAGCGATGCAGTCACGTGGTCACATTTTAATTCATATATGCCACTATTATTAAGTTTAGGATTTTTAATTTTTGAGTTTCTTAGGGTTGTTCCTATATTATTATTGGTTCTAAAAGCTATATTTAAACCACTTTTTTTTTTTTGAAATTTTTACAGATATTTTACCGAGAAATTCCAGACATGCAAATTTTTCTAGTGTTTTATTATGTACCGGATATATTAAATTGATTTTATATTTATATTTCTTACTTTTTTTTAATTCTTTCAATGTTATTTGCCTCATAGCCGTTACTAACCGCTATTCTCTTCGTGTTGTTCGGCTAGATTGGATTATTTCTGTTTATTCAGTTTTTAAATCATTGTACTTCTCTAGTGTTCTAAATTATGGTGTGCAATTTAATCATTATTTTTTTATTATAGTTATACAATAAATCAACACTTGAATATCGGTGGGTTGCTTCATTACCCTAACACACGCTCATTTGATTCCCGTTATATTAAATACACACAATTTATAGGATTCAATTAAGACACTATCTCCAAATAATCATTAATTTATAAAATGCTTACATCCTAATAAGCATTAGGTACCTTGAATTTTACATAGCATCAAAGTTCGCCATTCGAGAGTTTTTGCTGCTTCGTATCGTTGGATTTCTGCCTTGTATTTAAGATAAAGGATATTTAATTCGATTCGAACCCAAGACCACTGGCACAGAGTAAAAGCTATAACCTTTTCACGACTTTCGTCGCTGTTAAATAGCTTCCCCTGATACGTAGATTGCCAAAAATGAGAGCATAGAATTTAAAGTGGTAATATATTCTCCAATAGTCAGGTGTGCATTAAAGGCCACACCTTTTCAACCCCTTCTTAACATGACGTACTCACACCTACTTTATAAACGCCCCTGGCATACATAAAATACAAAAGATGTTTATCTTCCGGAATATTTGTGAGGCGGACGCCTTATCTTTTATTTGAGATAAGATTATTGTACAATTTGTTTGTTTTACTGATATTATTAACAATAAAAATCAACCACTTCATTCTTGAAAAATATCATTGAATTTAACTTATTTCATGCCAATTAATAAAAAAATGTGTAAGTGCAGGTAAAAGAGCTTTGAAATGTTTATCTATCAAAAAATATTGATTGTTGCACTCTTTCAATTGTTCAAAAAATAGAAAAAAACATTTTTTTTAATCGTGTTTTTCCACGGCGATGTATTTAAAATAAGAAAAATGTGATTTTTTTCTAAGGTGCATTATGTGAAATAGGTCTAAAACTGGGAACCTCTTTTAAGTAACGGTTTTTTTCTTTTTTATTATTTAAAAATCAACGGGACTGAAAAGTAACAGATTTGCATTAAATTGGATGTTGGGATTAAAGCTAGCAATGCCGGAAAATATTTATTTAATAAAGTCAAGCGAACAAGGTGGAATTTACTGAAGGCGTCACCATAAAAAATACGTTTTCTCAATGAGCAAAAAAAAAACAAGTGTTTGATTAAAATATTATAAATGTCAAGACTTGTAGAGTCGTATTCACTTAACTGTACCTGTGTATGTTCATAATATATAGCATCGTCTGGCACACATAACATAAGTAATTCAAACGATCTTACGGCAACCCTTCTCTTCTATTTTTAACACCAAATAATTCAGCCTTCCGAGACAGACGTAACGGTACCGAATTACTCGTATATTTTAAAGTGCCTTTTCAATTTGCGATATTACTTTTGCGCACGGTAGTGCTCGACAACCATTCGAAGAAAACTTAATATTAATTGATTAAAATAAGATTTTTTTCTTCTACGGTAATTTATCGAAAACACTTTTTTTTTCTAAATTTGTTTAGATTTTCTTACGCGTAAGACGACAGATATTTTCATCCATAATATTGTAGTCAAGTGAAACTTTCCTTAAATGAAGTACGAGTAGTATGTTTTTTTTCAAATCAATTTAATGTATTTTCAAAAACAGTGCTACAGTTTTATACATGTTTAGCATTAATTCATTTCAAGCATCTATTATTTTAGAATTATTCAAAATGTGGCGTTGTTTCGTAATAACTGAATTGTGACCTCCGTGGTTAAGCGGGTCGCGGGTTCGAGTTCCGGCATGCGCAAATAAACTTTATTAATTAAAATCAATTGATTTAAATTTTATACACTGTTCAAAGTAGTAGATGATTTTTTATGACTTAAAAATAATTCCAGAAAGCACCTACTTCAATTAAGCTGTCCAAGAAACAGTTATTTTTATTTACAGCGTTTTCCTTCATGCCCTGAAATAAAACATCGTCACCTTCAATAAGTAAAGTAGGTTTATAAACAAAATTATATATATATACATATGCATGAAAAATAAATATTTAAAAATGGTTCATTTTCGAATTACAATTTTGATCTGTGATTGATTCGTAGAACTCTTCATACTTACTTCATAAAAGCAGTTTAAACTGTGCAATAACGATATTTTTATTTATTTTACAACAAAACAAAAAAATTACTGCATACATTTATTATGTACGTAAAGTAGTTCCAAAGCATATCTAAAAAAAAACTTGTTTAAAAATAAACAGTTTTTGTATTTCCCGCACAGTTCAAAAAGCGGACTTTACGAATGGAGGTGGCGATACAAGCTTAATATTTGATACATTATAAAGTAATCAAAGATTGTTTCCACCTGAACAGCGTTTGCAATGAACTGAAGGAGATAAGAAATATATAAGAGGAAACATTTTGTAATTTAAACTCGTACGTCAAACGGAAGGCGGTATCCATTTCAGGAAATTAGAATTATGAACTTTACTGGGAATAAGCAACTTCTCATTTTGGATATTTTCGCCATACGGTGTGCGTGGGCTCATGTTACAAAACGTATTAGATGTGTAGCAGACGTGTATAAAATATCTACGCTTAAAAATATGTGTATTTATGAAGCCGTTTAAAAACACGTGTAGTGGGTACCTAATGTGTATAAAAATGTAGAAATAAGCTGGAGAATCGTGAAAATACTTGGAAGGAGTAGGAAGTCGTTTGAAAATATGTGTAAAATACGTTAATAGATATAAACGTGCAGAAAAACTTTCAGCTCATTTAACATTTTCGTAGTAAAAAATAACCGTGTTGCTTGACGTCACCTACAAAATAAAATCAGTCTTGAATAAATCACGAACACATTGATATATATTTCTGCCATCCATCGGTTTCACTTACACTCAAGTTCGCATAGCATATCGTCATAATTTTTTTCCCAGAAATTATTTAAAACATATTATAGCTATACGTACATTGAGCGAATCTGACCCAAAACTGTATTTTTTTTAATCAACTGTTTTCGTAATAAATATGCATTGCATCTTATTTGCTCTGAAAAAGTATGGGTGCTTCCAACATCCACTGATTCTAACCCAATATAAACTAAAGCGTCTAAGCTTTTTAAAACTGGTGAACGCTATAATAGAACAAAACGTAATTTATTTATTTTTGAAACCTTTTTTTCTCAGCGTTCCGAAATTAATGAATATAACAGCCTCCCTCTTTCCACCCTCCCATCCAACCCCCTCTCAACTCTCGTGTAGAGCTGAAGCTGAAGGATTGCTTTAGTAGCGACTCCTGCGGAATCTATTAAGAGGATTAACTCGCAGATGAAGCCAACATCACAATCTCCTTCTAAGGGCTAGTTAACCCTCTATGGGGTGGTTGAGGGTGGTTTGGCGGCTTTACATTCAGGGTGGGTAGTATAGTTATGTTTACATATTACCATTGGATCATCACCATAATATCATATGGATAAAAAAATATGTATTTTAACTCCAGTCAACCATAATTTGATTTTTTTGTTAATTTTCCCGAGTCATATAAATAAACTGCGCGTAGCTCTCCTAAAAGGTGTGATTAGCCTCATTCGCTTATTAATCTATCTAAGAATAATAAATACCCAGTACACGATTATTCGGTTACCCGAAGTTTTTGTTTTTAATTGATGCAATAATAATATTATTACGTAAAATCATTTTCTGTTGTTGACAGTAATTAGAAGACCCCATCTGTGTGATATTCATGCCGATGTTAACTGAACGACATTTGGAAATCTCGACGTTATCTGCCAAATATGTCTACTTTTCACGCAGGTTATATTCCTTATTGTCATATGTCAACTTCCTATGCCATCTTGGTGCACTTGTACCAGTGAAGATCTATGAGCTTTAAAAAAAATTGTTCCCATTGTACCCAATTTCTTCCTTTTCTCAGCTAACCTAAACAATTCTGCTATACCTTAAACCAAACAATTGAATAAACTCTCAGCTGTACATTTACCACAATATTATATACAGAGGGTTTATTGTATACGATTGTCTTATATTTTAATAAACATGTTCAATAACGTTTATCTCTTTTGGTCTTGTGGTATTACGAGTACGAGTCTATTAGCACCGGTTAAAAAACTACTTTATATTTAAATCTAATTCTTTTACGCTCACTCTCACGATGTAATTTTTTGTAGCTGTTATAATTGTTTTGATCACTGACATAGCATTAATCCATGTTTTGTTAAAATGTATATTATAAAATGATAAAGTCTATGATGATGCACGTTAGTTTTAATTCCCTTTAAGCAATCACTACGTAGAGCGCGAGTAGCGGAGCGTAGCCCAGAGCAGCTAAGTCGCCAGCGAAGGGGTTAATCCTCCCGGAGAGTAGAGCCTTCTCAACCAACCAACCACCCCTCTCCGGTCCTCCTTGTTAATGAAATAATCATGTAAAACAAAAAGTTTCTGGAGCTTCCGCGGCCCGATGCGGAGACTAAAAGCTTTCCATTTGTAAGAGTTACGTTGGAGACCCGATACACTACGGGTATAAGTATAACATGCCAACACACCGACTAGGTACTACGCTAGTATCCCAGGGTTCTGTATACCGCCAGCCGAGCCTGTAGCTGGGATCAGTCATCTTTCCAGGGGCGTGCGATGATGCTAATTCTGTTAAGAGATTTGTCGGGGGCTAATGTACGGATTTTAAAGTAATTTGTGATGTGAGAAAGAATGGAAGATTTAATTTATTAAGTAAATAATTACGTTACTTATATCGACGGTCCCCGATGTACGGCGTCGAACTTACGTTTTGCGAGATTTACAGAAGAGTGAAAACAAAGTTAAATTCGACTCTCTACGCCAGATCCGTTGTGCGGTTTCGATCATGTTTATTCCAAAAAAGGAGAATTTAGGGGAAAACTCAACTTTTTTGGCATCATCTGAAAATATATACCATAATAATTGGATAGTTTAAGACAGTCAAATTAAAATTGTAATTTTGCAGATTCGATCGTTGTTACATCGATATGGTTTCATATGAATGATTTTTTTTGGTTTTCTGATGATAATATTATTGAGAGTGTTATTTCTTCACAAAACTTGTAATTAATATGCAACACTGTTTCCTTTGCTTTCATTATTATTGTTTCGGACTGTATCCAATTTACCTAGCACAAATGTTTACTCTGAAACTGGCATTGTTGTGTCTGAAACTGGTTAACCGGGTTTTGAAATAATGTTTATAACTTGTTTGTAATTAATTTTAAATGTGTTCATATTATGCTTTCGTATATCAGACGCGCATTGTTTAATGCCATTATCGGGTTGTTTATTACTCGCACAACTATTCACGGTCGATTAAATTAATTTCTATGATGATCTTTAAACTTCAGATAAGGTTTTGTCCGCAAAATTTTATTTTGAACAATTTAAAAAAATAAATAAATTTGATATAATAAGCTTCATTGGTTAGATTTGAAATCAAAACAATATTAAGTTCTCCAACAGCGACAGACTTTTGTTGAAAAGGCATCAAGCAGTATGGGAACAATAACCTGTGGCGTGCCACAAGGCTTTGTTCTTGGACCATTGGTATTCCTGATTTTTATAAATGACAGTTAAATGGGGAATAAAAAGTACACTTCGACTCTGCGCAACTGATATAGTGATTCTTTATCACAATAATGATGTAAACTTGCCTGGAAAACTAACTACGAATGAATAAGCCAAGACTTAATATAAAAAATACACAATATTTTGTTGGAAACAAAAAATATAGAAAAAAATCTTGGTAATAACCGGTGTGAAATATCTCGGCCTATTCATTGACCCACAACTCACGTGAACTCATTATTTTAAGTACGTTTCATCTAAAATTACCCCCCATTACCGGTATATTATATAAACTCCGCGGGTTACTTCCCACCTCTCTATTAAAATCAATCTTGCACGCTATGATTCACTTACGTTTAATATATATTTCTGAGATCTGGGGATTTGGTACCAAAATATTATTTCAGAGATCAAGTCGTTCAAAATAGAGCCCTATGAAATATCTTTAGTTTGTCGTGGTATACACACGTCAAAGACATATACAGAAACTCCCAACTACTTCCTACCATTCCCACCTGTGAAATTACAAACACAATCTTGCATATAATTCAACACTTCGCACATACTAACACCAGACTCAATTATTATGACGACGTACACCAACACAACACAAGAAACCACAACAAATTACATATACCAAAAATACATTAAAAAAAATATGGACTAAAATCTTTAAAATATATAACTAACACACAATACAATAAATTACCTAACGATATTAAAAATGGAAACCAATGTGAAAGGCCTCAAAGTAAGATGCTTAAACTCTATTATTTGAAAGAATACCTTAAAGATTAAGGCTGTGATGTATCTCTCTAATAAATATAATTTTATAATGTACCAACGATGTGTGCCTTTGTAAGTGTCTCTGTACACTTATATTATAATGTTTCAGTGAAATGTGCTGTAAATGCTATTAATGTACTGTGAGTGTTAATTATGTATTTTAAATAGTGTTCCTAAAAACTGTACTGCAGGTTCTGCATGTCATACCATCATGAAATTCTTAACTCTTGAGAATACAATTCATAGAAATGTATTGTATACTTTTTTAATAAAAAAATAAGAGATTTGACGTCGAATACATATTAGATTTGATAACGAACCGATTTGCTTTTCCAAGCGATAACCTGATGGCATTTTTCTAAAATCGTGGGTAATGGTGTAAAAGGGGTATTTATTTTAAATACCAACAAATTGGTAACCCTATACTAAAACGAATAGCTACTAGTACAGCCGCATTAGGGTAAATACTTTTCATTACAAGTTTCCTACTTATCATCTCGTCCACTACTGTCCTACTGTAACCAGTGAATGTATGGCTTCACAGATATGTTCCCGAAGTTGAAGGCAGCCCAGGCCCCAGGCTCTTACATGATGGACGACCCGTGAATTTTACTCTTCTAACATTTTCCTCAACCAACATTTTCCTCTTCCAACATTTTCCAATTCCTTGTCGACATTTTCATCACCAGTCTCCAGCATACAACATGGGGGACACGCTAATGGACTCTGCCTAATTTACGAGTATGTATGTGTCATAAACTACAGATTTAAATGCTTTTACACTACTCAAAAGTTGGCCGAAAGTTTGCTACACCGTAGAATATTCATTTTTTTTTTGTTTCACATAGAAACTTATAATTTGTGAGTACTTTATTGTTATTACTTTGTAATTATTTAGGTATTACCATATACTTTATTTCGCTATTGTTAATAAAGCTCTTAATAAAATATTTCAATAAATTTTACTGCCTTCCAAGGTTTTGTAAGTACACTTTAACGTAGTTGCTCGATCGTGATAGTTGACCTACATTTATTGTACACTCAATCGTACAATTAAATTGCTCGTACGAGAAGGATCTTACGCATATATAATTACAGTAGTAAATGTCGTGTCATAGGTAACAAAAAATGTATAAGAATTATATTTATAATATTAACCTAGTTGTTTTCATTGTTCTAGTTATTAGAAATCTTGTCTACTTTCATCAATTTATAGAACGTTCCTGTTCGAAAAAAATATTTTTATTTGTAAAATCGTATCATCATTACAATAAATTTCAATAGTTTTAATCGGAATCAAGAGTACGGTATAATTTTAACCAGTACATAAGTATTTAGTAACAAGTGAACAAATTCAATTAGAAAAATACCGTTTTTTTTAAACTATGAGGTGCTGGGAAATTTAAGTTAATTTTCGCGTTGACTGATCTGAAAAAAATGGCTCTACAGCTGCTTGTAGGTGGTATTTTTTTTTTAAATAAGTGACATAATAATTAGAATGATATATTTATGTTACAATTTAATCGGATTCTTTCAAAATATGCATCTGTCATATCTCGGCTTACATAACATGTATTTCTTCATTCCGATAATAACTCACTCAATAAGAAAACAAATCAAATACCCTTTTGAATGGTGGATATTTATTACCACTTGACCAGACGAACCAAGTTAGTCAACAAATCAAGATTATAAATATGACAGGACAAATAATACACTGCTGGAAGGGTGATGGGGGGGGGAACTTCAGGGGCCTCCTTGCACAGTGTGTTTGCTCGGAACTTCGCCCAAACTTACCCCACGGTACTCCGCGTAACTCAAGAGTACGAAAAATCTCTCATTTCACTGTTATTAATAATTGCGATTTACTACTCGGTTTCACCCATTGACCTGATAATGATCCAGACCATGTTATATCAAGTAACGCAAAGCATACAATTTTTTTTTTATCAAATTATAGTATATATATTCGACCATTCAGTGGCCGAATTGGCATCGCGTCTGGGTCCCACTCAGGCGTCGTGAGTTCAATTCTTTGGCTGGCTAAGTTCTCCATCACGACAAAAGCAACATTTTCGGCTTATTGTGATATGTAGTAGGAGATTTTCAAATAGTTTAGAGTTTTTACAGATGTTCACAATTGAGTGAGAACAATCGAGTTGTAAAGCCTCAGTTCATATACACAAATATATGTATTAATGTATGAAACCGTAAAAATAATATTTCAATAAAAAACAATTTATCGGCACTGAAACTGAATTATATATAAGAAAAAATGTGAAGATTTTATGAGCTCTTCCATTCGATAGTTTTAGCATGGATATTTTCTATTCTGTTGTTTTAACATTCGAAACACATGCAGCTATACAACTTGTTTCATCTTTTACTTGACTGCAAGATTAATGTTACTAAAACTCCGTAGCTCACGACGGAAAATAATTTGAGCGATAATTTTACATGTGTACATACGACCTACATAATATTGGAAAAAAAAAGTTTCATCATGCCAGAGCTCGGCATTCGAAGTTAATGGTAGTCTCCTTCAACAGAAGCAATCTTCACAACATGTCTTCCTTTGATATGCTTGGTGTAATTTTAAGAGACCAGCACAGGCACGGGAGCTCCATCGCAGCCAGAATCAAGATAGCCTCAATCTGAGCGTATTGTACATCGCCCGCAGATACTTTAATAGTACACAACTGCTGAGACGATATATATCGCAAGTGCGCCCACTGTCGAATTTGGTAGCCAACTCTGGTCTGGGGCTCCAAAACACCTAAAAAAAACCCCGGCTCTGTGGAGAAACGGGCGGTCCGTTTGATGGATTTCCATCTTAACAAACTTATTTCAATCTTTGAAGCACAAGCGTCAGGTTGGAATGCTGTCCTTGTTCTACCGGTATTTCAATGGAAGATGCTCTGAGGAACTTTCGTCATTAATCCTTTTGGAACTAGTGCATAGTCTGGAAACACACCAAATGAGTGCCCAATATTTGTACACATTTGACACTTGTCGCATGAGGGTCGTTTCTACGACTCGCTCTTGAGTTAAACATCCCGACGTGGAATGATTTGCCGGCCTCTGTGTTTCCTCCCTATTACAACATGGGTCTCTTCAAGAAGGAGTTAACATTGGTCTTGATATTAACATTAACATTCAAGACCCGTGTTAACTCCTTCCTCTCCTCAAAAAGACCCTCCACCCAGCATCCTCAAAGATGACATAGGTCTTCAGGAAAATTATTTATTTTCCTCGGGCCTCCTGTGTAGAGTTTTTTCTTTTTAGTAATTAAAATGTATAAACGTAAACTCTACGGTGGTAGCACTAACAACAGTATTGCAGTCTTGTGGCAATGGTCAACTGATGTACTACTATCATACATATTACATCATGTGTTATAATTCTACAGTAAAACAAGTATATTTTCGTAAGAAGCATCTTCATTAGATGTATTTAAATATAATGTTTTAAAAATATATGTTATAAGGTTAGTGAGGTGATTTTCCCACGAAAGAGGCGCTATAGAAGTAATCCAATTATTATTATTATTATTATTTTTATTGAAATCTGTAGGTACCAGTGGCGGTTCGTGGGAGTTAAATCAGAGATAAAAAAGAACTGAAAAAAATTCTCTCATCTATATAAAAAAATCCTATGTTGGTCTTTTCCGTATTTTATATACAATGCTTTTTCCCTGGATCTAAATAAATCGAATGACGGCTTTGACCAGACATAATCGCCTTAATAGACATTTTAATTATTTTCAGTTGCTTAAATACTCTCGATTGTCATTAGTTATTATACCATATTTTGTACTTTCTATAATGTTACATAATGTATCTAAATAATGTAATAATAATAATTTCATTACATCATCGCTAATCTCTGGTGCAGACCAGATATTAGCGACAAGACACAATATGACGATTCATTAAAAAATCTTCGGTGAAAACACAATATAGTGTTGTCAGTTATGAAAAATTGTTTTCAGTACGACAATCATAATATTCGTAAGAAAGTGTTCGTTTTTTATATGATAAAGTAACATCTTCAATAATTAAGTTATTTTAATAATAACTTAAAACACGATGGGCACAGAAGAAAATCGATTGATAATACGTGCAAATTTGATGTCAAAAATCCCATAGTCGTTACGCACCCAGATAGCTAGTAGCTTCCCAAGGTTTACACGCGCGCATAGTTTATAGCTAGTATGTTCAATCCGAACGATTTCTTACGACAGAAAGATCCATAGTTGCTGAATTTATAACGCACATATGGAATTCATTTAGGACTCTCTCTCTCGGTCAGTATTACCTATACGGACGGGTAGATTTTTTAGAACGGAATTTGAATGGCGCGCTGCATAAAGTTATAAAATTGTGATAAAAGTTAGAACCATTTTCTTATATTTTAATAGAAGATGATTGCACTTTAGAGAAAACCTTCACCGGTAGGTACCTATCTAAAGTATATTTTTATCAGCTGCCAGATATACATAATCTAGAAGTACTTGCTCGTCTGGGTATAAGGCGTAACCAAATGTCTCCACCAAGACAGATCTGCCCGTGCCCGCCTCACTCTAAGCAATATTGAAAGCAGATGGATGTTCCCTGCGCGGCCCGGGGCGACCCGACTAATATTTCTCTTCTCCTCTCCTCGCAAGGGTCATGGGACGGATCCCAATATTCAATCCACTGTAAGAGTACTTGAGAACCAACTATGTTATTGCAGAAGAATTATTGTGAACGGTATGAATTGGTTGATTTTAATAAAAAAACACAAATATTTACCAAGAATTTTAACATTGCGATATCTTGGAGAAGAACTCTTCTAGAATTACTGAAATTTATAAACATAAGAAAATGGATAAATTTAAATTATTTATTAAAAGTTTCAAAAATTTATGCAACGATGTCCATAATTCACACGACCCGGCATTTAAATTAAAAACATCATTATTAACATTAACAGTTTTTAGAATTTTTAGGCGCTTAGTGTCAACTTTTTATTTATTTTTATAAGGAAGACATTATTTCCAGGTTACTGTCGTATCAGCCACCGACCGGTTACATGTCACTTTTCACTTTCGTATCACTTCTAGTATGATTTTGTATAAAGGGATGACCGTCTAAAAATCCACGTTACGGATGGATTATCAAAAATATAGACAAAATATCAAACATATTAAACGAAATAGGGAAAGGAATATATCATACCGTTGTAAAATGTGTGTTTACGGGGAATAAATAATTGGATAAGTCTTGCCACTGAAACTATTTGCTAAATATCAGATCATAAGTTTTTAGATTACAGTCCGATTGATTTGGCCCAAGTGCAATCAAGCAAGATTTTAGTATTTCAATTTGGGTATTTTCTATGGCAGAGGTTTTCTATGGCCCGGGTTCATGGGGTGAGGTTTGTCCAGGTCTTGGCGGCGGAAGGGTCTGCTAATCCAGGAACCCCTTGAACTCTCCAGTTGGATTCTTTCTTTGCACCGCGGTGGGAGGGGCGGAATAATACGTCCATCACTCCCGGACACACTGATTCCTATCCATTCTTCATGCCTTTTTCCTTCCTAGAACTTACTCCCATTCCCTTTCTTTAAAATATTTTCCACACGGCATCCCTAAAGATGAGTGAATTCATTATCCTCCCTCACAGGCCCCGAAGGGAATGATTATCCTCAGAACCTCCCGTTTAGAGATAATCTTATAAAAATGCCTGACTGTTTTTTGCTAGGGCATCAAGGTACCAATACTAAAAAAGCGATTTTGTAAATATGTTTCCCAAAATCTATTAAAAAAAAAAAAAAACTGGTGACTTCCTTTCGTATCAAAATAACTGTGTACTTCTAGTTCAATACATACGCTCTACTTTTACTAACCCTGCTACCGCCCCTCGGGTCACGCTGACCCCCATATGCATCATGTCTTGGTTCTGTCCCACCGACCGCACTCATTCAAATTGTCCGGGAAGAAAGACTCCTACCTAAACCGGTAAACGGCACTGCATATGTCTCGCATTATATTAATAATAATTCATTCTTCTCTACATTCGGCAAAGTGAAGGGTTGGAACTTAGACAGGTTGTATTTGTCAAATCTGATGTGATTTATAGGGACATTTGTTAGGGGCGGCAGTTCTTATTCAAGATTCATATTAAATATATGGATCTTCGGAAGCAATAATGATAATTTATTTTGAATTTGTGATAGGAATGATACAAATAGTATTTAAAGAGATTTAGAGAAAAGTACCTACTTATGAAATGGTCACAGGGTCGGTTTTTTGACCGATCCTTTTCAAAGTATACATAAATGACATAGTAAAAAATTAAAAATATTTCCTTATTAGACTATTCGCAGAAAATGCAATGATATCATTATAATTTTTTTCCAAAATAACAATTTAATGACATATCGTCACTGGTCACTTAGCCGAGTAACTGGCCAACTCCACGCCCCAACCCCAACTGTCCAATAACTACGATTTTTTTAATGTTTATGGGAGAAAATAAAAGACAAAAATTTCATTTAAATTTTTTACTTCAAATATGCTCAGGAATCACTGGTTAAAGTCTGTCGGATACGTTCTGTTACAACCTGTATAATTCCAACATTGTTCCTGAAATTATATATATATATATATATAATTTCATATATATATAATTTCAATTTTATAATATATATAATTTATATATATATATATAGAATTATATGAGGAAATAATTTAAAGGTTTCAAAATTTAATAATAACTATTACTATTCAATTTAAAAAACGGTTTATTTATAAAAAAAAGTTCTGCCAGTTAATTATTACTACAGGTGAAAGCTGTTTCGCATTCCGAAGGCATTACCAATCTCTGGAGAACCCACTTACAGATGATATATTTATATTGTTTCTATGTAGGTACTTATGATGATACTCATATTTATTACTGGAGAGCGGAAAAATGCAATGTGTATTCTTAGCATTTTTGGTATTTTTTCATAATTTTTCGTACAAAGTGCGTTTTTTATAAGGTTAGTGCAACTTTTATATTTTTCCGCTAAAAAAATCATAATTTCATTAAACGAAAAACGTCATATTATCAATTGTTTAATGTGGTTTTACCCGAACTAATAATAATATGTACTGTAAATTATTTGTTAAGGATCAGTGTAATTTAAACCAGGCCATCGTAATGGATGAGATATTCTTGAAAAATACCAATTTTGAGTTAACAGCAAGGATTGCCCAGGGCTGGACATTGATAGGAATACCCGATTGCGGGCCGAGCGTTTTACGTAACTGAATTTTAAATTAACACGCCTAAAACCAATTTTAATATGTTAACAAGAATTGATTTAGGATAGAGATAACCTGTTCCAAATTTATAATTACATTGTATTTTATTTTTACTGGATGAATATATTTTATTTACGTTTAAATGAGTAACCATTTTTTATTTTTAAAAAACATCTTACTATCTTTAACATCCGATGCCTGCATAATCGTATTTTAATTTTCTTGTTTTCTTTGCCATTCCATTGCAGATTCATGCAGATAAAAAGTTTTTGTAGACCAGCATGTTAAAAGCGCGATGCATATTTCAAACAAACTAAAGTCATAAGAAAGTGCAGCGCAGCAAACCCTAAAAACTTACTTTCAAGAAAAATCGAACCATGATAATCAAATGCAGTTCAATGTTGATTAATCTAAAGCATTGGTTGCGGGCAATATTCATCTGAAAAAAATAAAAAATCCAAATTTAAAGCATTTTCTTACGAAATAATAAGTTTAATATTCCCGACCAGTCTACTTTGCGATAGGAAAGGTCGATTTCATAAATAAAGAAACATTAAATAATACAAAAAATGCTCTGGTTGATAATTATTCTTACATTGTAGTAGATAAAACCACAGATGCGCGTGATAGGTATATGGCACATGCGTCAATTAGCATATTAGACGAAGCGAATTCAGAGAAATCATTTTTTTTTGCTTCTAAGCCACTAAAAAAAACTTTCGTGCAAGACTCACTGACAATTTTGTTCTTGCCTAATTATCCCATCAGAAAATTATATTTTATTTTTATCTAATGCGGCACCTTGCATGGTTAAGACTGGACAAAATTTAAAAATACTTTATTGCAATTTAATCCATGTGACCTGTTTGGCTCACAGCATAAACAAAGTTGCAGAATGTGTGAGAGAGCAGTTTTCCATGGTAAGTGACCTTATTAACTGTATAAAAAGGTATTTTTAAAAGCTCCAACAAGTATTCAATTTTAAAAGACAAATTTACAAATCCTTAGTTACCTCTATAACAAATTATAATTCGTTAGGGCAAATGGCTTGACGTAGCTGTATTTCATTATCCTACCAATTACGTTTAAATTTAGTCTAATTGACTGACTCTTCTTTCACTGCTTTATCACACTTATATAAATGCGGACCTAAAGAAACATGTTTAACAATTTTTTGTCATATCTATTAAGTTTAGAAAGTACATCTGTTTCTTTGGTAGAGTCAGTTGCTCTGATAAAAAGATTTGGATCAGATTGCAAAAAAGTCTGCGGAGTAATCGGGTTTGTTGTTCTAAATACATTTTACTCAGTAATAGAAAATAATACAGGTTTTAATAAAAGATTTTTTTGGTCACTTTGAAAATAACGTGAAAGTCTGATTTAGAAACAAAAAACAAATCCTAAAACTTGAATATGCTCCTGTTACATCAGTAGATATTGAGAGAAGTTATTCGATTTTCAAACACATGTTTACTGATAAAGTTCACAATTTCCTCCTGGAATACGTTGGTAAATACTTGGCGGTTAACTGTTTTTATAATTATTGTAATATGTAATTTAAATTAGGGGTTTTAATATTATTTTTTAGAGTTTACTCTTGTTTTTTTTTTAATATCAATAAACTGCTTTTAAAAATGTAATGAATGTTGTTTCCTTCTATTGAAATAACCTTCGGCAAAAACTCATTTCATAACGTCATTCCTAACACGAAAATCATTAAATGAAAAAACAGTATAAATTATTCGAATATGTATCTTCTGCCATAATTTTTTAATATTTTGCCCTGATGTTGGAACGGTTGTTCCCAAACCGGAAGGCGTTAAAAATAAAAAAGTGTTTAAAACGAAGTTTGATTGTTTCATTTAATAATAAATTAATTAATCGATTTAAAAAAATTTGCAATTATTGTCAAGTTTTAGTCCATTTAAATGCACAATATATATATATATATTTAAATGGGTATATATTTATTACGACGTTGTAAAATACGAACAGTTGTAAAGCGTGTTTATAAATACCTTCCGCAAATTATAAGCATAATATTCAACAGAAATTCAACGTGATTTGTGATTTATGAGCAATAAGGATAGTAGATTCTGCAACAGAAAATAAAGCTTTCAAACAGAGCACTGAAACAAACAATAAAAACATGCTTTAAAAATGACAAAAAAAAATTAATAAAAGAGTCGCCAGTGATCCACGAAATAAAAGTGCCTCGGGCTTACGAAGGTCTTAAAACGGCCCTGGGAACATGGCTCTACTTTCGAAGGGCTAAGGACCTAACCGAGGAGGTATATTAGACAGCTAGGTCCCTGGGCCTGAGGCATTCATTAGTCGACAAACTTGGCCCTGTCCTCAGCTATGCGGTTAGGCCGGCAGTTCTGCAAACGCAGGACTCATCCAACACTTCCATTATCATTACAAGATAGTAAATATATTCGGTTTCTACGGAGCGAATTAATATGTATGTTCATGACGTATCAAACTCATTTCGAAACTTTGTCCATATTGGACGAATGTTTGTGATTAGGTACCTAATTTTTCCATGCAGATAGATAATTTTTGACGATTATGGCAAAGCGGTGAGTTTCGTACCCAGAAGATCGAGTGTTCGAAACCCGACCTGGGTAAATATAACGACACTTTATTATTATCGAATAAAATTTAAATAAAATTGTAGCTACTTGCTAAACTGGCCATTACGATTTACTATATCGATAGCCGTCAAACACCTGAAGCACGGCGACAGTAGTGACATCTACATTTCCTATACAGTCGCCGGTTTTACCTAATAGCATCATTATTCGGCTTGATTAAATTATCTCTCCTTGTTCCGTGTTCAATTTATATTACTTATTATCTTGTGTTCTTATTTATATTGTGTAAATTTAATCATAAGCTTTTATAACTGTTATACAAATAAATCAACTTACGTTCACCCATTATAGTCGCTTTATTAATAACAGACCCCAACACACGCTCCTTTGATTATTGCGTTATTTTAATTATAAATACTCTTAAATTATAGGAATCTAGGAATTATATTTGAATCTCGTTCCAAGTATACAACCATCGTGGAACATATCACCCTTGAAAGATATCAAAATGGGTACTCGAAATTATGCTTTAAATGGCTTTAACTAGTGACAACATGTTTATTTATTTATTAACGCCCTATTGGGCTTTTACATGGAATTATAAGTAATATTATATTAGTATAACAATATTTTTATTAACAAGATAATTATAACAAGTAGTAGTGCCATAAGTGCACTCATATTATTGTTATTTAACATTGAGATGCACAGTATGGAACAAACAATGAAACATATGCGTAGTTACGATGCAAAGAATCTGAAGCATGGAATTACTACGTTGATCGCGAAGGTTAGCTGATTATATTAAAATTTTGTAATGTAACAATTAAAGTAAATGTATTAAATAACAAGACGTTGTTTTTTTTTAAAAAAAAAAGAAGTAAATATGAACACAAAAAGTAACAAGTAAATGCAATATATGCATATAAGCATTGAATTAAGTGTTACACAAACCAGTAAAAATACTTAAGATATAACATATTAAATAAAATAAAATCCCAGACTTGTAGAAAGTTCAACAAATTTCCTCCATACGAATAAAAATCGGACAGGTACACAACCTGGAAATTACAAATAAATTCGTACAAAATCTTGTAGTAATAAAAAGGTAACAGCCAAAAAAATATTTGAGAATTAACTGAGGATGATATTGACAGTTCTTAGAAGTCGAAGTATGACGAGATGGATTGGGGTAGCCGTAGCTCAGTTTGCATAGAGCGCAGGTCCCGGATAGACCATGAGATCCTGGGTTCGAAGCCCACCTGCTACCTTTATCTTTTTATTTTCTGTGTCTTTTCGGTTTCATGTTTGGGAGTTGTTAATGTTATAAAAAAAATTTAATTATGAATAACTAGGCACATATACAAAAACATATATAAATATATACACAGATGTATACATACATTATATGAATAACTATGCACTATGCAACCTCATCCCCCTCTCCTTCCACTCTCTCGTTTATTTGGCTCCGAAAAGATAAAATTCTGGTGCGATATCACATAAAAGAGTTGGAGTTAAATGTTTCAGGGCTGACAAAATGTAATTTAGAATAACACTTTTACTAATGTTAAAAAATTATACAAATAATTTGGCTCTGAACACCTCAGTATAATTAGTTTAACTTGGCTCTACTTTCCGTTATTTTGTATGCGTGCTGTTCAGGTAGCAGTTAGAGTATCGCGGAAGGTAGTTAACTACTGACAGAAGAGTGACGTTTTGAAGATAAATGGACGTTCCTGAGTATCTGCGAGAGCAACTTCTATCCTCACTGAAGAGCATCATTAAAACACATTTCGTTCAACAACAACAAAAGTATTTGAAACAACTCGAAACTCTCGCAAATAAACAGGAGACTTTAAAGTAATTTATTGAATCGACTCCAAGAAATAATGTACCAGCGCTGAACAATGCGAAGAACCGAGAAAGAATCATCCACATTATTTCAAAAAAGGAATATTGATTTGATGTTTTTTTTATTGACTTGCTCTTTGGCGAGCGTGTGAAGAGAAGACATTTAACGAAATCATCTAAAAAGTAGAAAACAAATTTTGGTAAAAAATGGGGCATCTATCATTCTACCACTCTGTTATTATCTTTTTTTTTCATTTCAACGAAAAAAAGCATCATGTTTACTCAATTATTCTGTTTGAGCTAATGAGATATTTTATTCATTCGATAGCCTATTTCATCCTATGCACGGTGTCTGCAAATAAATAAAAAAAAACTAAGTGAAATTTCTAGACATTTTGTTTTGAAGAGTTTTTTGTACAACGTACACTTGATTTTTTTATTATATAATCCGCTTCCAGATCCGACATGTCCTAACAATTGTACATTGTGAATTAAACTCTTCCAAACAAAACATAAATTTACAAAGCTGTCTTCCATTAAATCTGATTCACAATTCTATCGGAAAACAAGACGCCTAATTATTAAGAGAGAAATCATTATTTCTTGAATTCAGTTTCTTTACCTCCTGTGCTATTACACTCACCGAATATAATTATATTGGGTTAGTGTCTTCAAATAAATGTGTAGTTATTTTAATTAATATAAATTATTTTGTTTACGTTTCTATTTAATATATGAATATTAACATGCTTCAGTATACTGTGTATCCTGATGAGGAAAACATCGCTTTCAAAACATATTAATATTTATATATTAAACAGTGGTGTAAACAAAATACTTCATATTGATTTTATTATAATGGGTAAATTTATATTACGCCGTTTTTGTTACAGGGCGATAGATGTATATCGGTGTAAAAATAGCAAAACTCGATTAACACTTGTTTGAAACAAATTCTCAGAAATTCGATTGAATTACTGCAACTTTATTATAGCAATCGTTCATCAGACTTTTCATTTTCCTATTAATCCTCGACCATATCAATAAAACGTGTTCAAAAACTCAATTTCGATGCCATATTTCATTTTCTAAAATGCAGGCATTATTCGGTGTTTTTTTATGCCCATACCTAGGGGGTGTGTCAATTCAAGGGGTCGCTATTTCATCTCTACGAGGCCTCCAGGGTAGACGAGGATTGGGGATGGGGGGCTGGCCGTCGTGATTTAGAGTCTCGCCACCAAAAACGTTTTCTAATTAAGCTTCTGTCACAAAACGTCGGTTGGCATTTAAAAAAACTCTAATTTTTCAACTTGCCCTCTGAATAAAAAATATCGTCTCCCCGTCATTGGCACCAGCGATAGGGGCTGAGAACAGTAAGAACACGGCCTGAATACGGAAACAAAATCATTTCTCATGGACAATGAATGGTAAATTAATGTCATTTAAAAATATTTCTCCGATGTTAAAATGTGCCACTGCACTGACGGGAGCTTTATATTTCCTTCGGGAATTAAATAAGAAAATTAAGCGTTTTAATTCAGCACGGTATTTTGGTGGATAATCTCTTTGCATAGCCCGCCACATTTAAAACAAAATATAGAAATACTATAACTATCAAATAAAACATTATTAATCTGAACAATACTAAACAACACAGCTAAAACACGCAAGTGTAAACAAAACTAATGCGAGAACATTTTTGTTGCTTTCATGTTCTACGCAAGAATTTAATCAAATGGTCATTCAGATGTTATTATATTTACGCCATTAATTGCAGCATGTTTATAGTAGCCCGCAATCTTATAATATTTGAATGCAAGTAGTCGTCAATTTTTACAGCTGTCAAGAGACGTCATTATTTATAAGTCCATATTTTCCGACTATTTTCCCCTATTTGTGAAATATGAGTGTTTAAAGAAAATACAGGACAGGAGAGAAGAATTAGAGCGAGATCGTCAATACGTCGTACGCCGTTCGAGAGCTCTTGGCTCCCCAATCCCGTTCATCTTATAATTGTCTTCGTTAGTTCATACATACACCAGTCAGGGTTGGCCTTTGTTAGGGGACCATTTCATATCTCATGGAGGAACATATCTGATCGCTTTCTCTATACAATATGATCGCGAAGTGGAGATAAACACAAAAGAATTTTACTTCATATATGTGAGAAGAAATTTGTAATCGCAGAAGCTTGCTTTGCTAGCATTAAGTCGTATATTTTCATAAACAATGAAATAAGTTATCAGCATTTCTCATTACGGTTAATTTCAAAACAAAAAGTTCGATTCCAGTAAGACTCAAACGGAAAGTGAAACACGAGATACGCTTTTATTTTCCATCGAACTTGTACGTCTTGTAACACATTATTTAGGCAAAACCGTACAAACACCAGTAAATTAATTAAATACAGGAATTAATTAAATGAATTTGTCTATCTATCCATATATCCATGTAAACCGCTTTAGTAAAAGAATAAATAACGTACTTGAAGTAAATTTGTGCAAAACTAGGCTTGCGCAGAATGTGATTTTTTTATTGCTCCTAAAATTTATAATTTACTATCTACAGAATGTATGTGTCCAAACATATCGTCTTTAAACACATACAAAAATGTTATAAAAAACTGGATGAAAACCAAAGATATCAACCTTTTCCTGCTATAATTTCATATTTTCTCCATTTTCTTTTCTTTTTTTAAATTTTCTTTTTCTTATTTAACATAAATTTTTTATTTAACTTACCTGCAACATCCATGTATTCATACAAATATACCAATATACTGCCACTAACTGATACCAGGTATACTCACGCACTGGCCTTGCCTATTTTTTTTTGTTTTTCACACATACACACATTACACGTAGGTTTATGTACATGTGTTCAGATGTACGAGTATATATAAGTTAACATTAAAAAAAAAAAAAATTGTAACCTTTATACCTTGTTTGTGTATCAAAAAATAATTAATAAAAAAAATTAAAAAAATGAATGTACTAAGTAACAACAAAAACGTTTTGAACAACGCGTGGGAAAATAATAAATGATTAATAACGAGAAAATATGAGAATTAATTGAAGATAATATTGGCCATACTATAATTGTAATTGGGATAGATAAAATTGAAAGACATATGTCTCATAAGCTCAGTGATAGAGTATTGTCACGGCAAGAGAAAGGTCCTGGATCCGATTCCCAGGTGCGACCGTTCAGTTTCATGTTTCATTTGAGATTAATTTCTTAATATTATATTCGCTGATTAATATTTTAATTCTTAAAAAGAAATTAATTTAAAATGGAAGCTCATAATAAAGTCCCTGCAAGTTATTTTACTCCTGCAAATAGTCTGACACATTGTCAATTTGTAACGTGATTTTCACCGAAGTATCCTCTTAGCGCCATCGATGAAAAGTGTCATTTAATACTGTCAGTTGGAAGCTCCACGTACGGACTTGCCCGTTCCCTCGTTATAACGACTTGATAGTGTGTGTTCTCTAAACATGATATGATATCCTGATACCCAGTTTATTGGAGATCTTGTATCACAGCAGACGCATTATTACAAATTGTGAACTGTTCAAATTATGTCAGTGGAAAGTGACTTTTGTTCATGAAGCTTTTCGATTGAATATATCGTAAAGTCCATAAAACTCTTTTTCGAACTCGTATAATTTTTAGCTTAAAGTGTAGGTTTTTGTTCATAAAAGTTATAAAATTATCCAGTAAACAAAACAAATCATGGTAAGTCAATAATATTTTAAAATCCAAATTTAAATATTGTAATATTTTTATTACATGTTATGCTAGTAAACATAAAACGTTTGATATTCTTTGTAAATTTGTCAAGACACTGATAGTGAAAAA
>JAHDVE020006360.1:0-22574 GCA_022606495.2 Halesus radiatus
TGAAATGACTTGGCGACAGCAGCTTTCCGCAACTCTAGATTCATCGGTGATCTCGTTGTGATTGAATCATAACGAAGACCCCATTCACCAAGAATCACACTCCGGCAGGAGTTAAAATATGTTAAACTTACGTTTATCATGTGTATTGTAATTATTGATATTTATATTAGAATTTATACATGAAGGTGTTATCTTACAGCGGGCACAAACGTTGTATTTTAATATCCTACACTCTGGGATGCACTGGAAAAACTAGCGTATTGCAGATTATAAAAAAACTACAGTTTACATATATTATTGAGAAGTACGTATATGTTTGGATGGATATCGCGACAGGCCGCCAAAGAAAGGTCGTTGCGATCTCTTCCCAGACGTGTCATGAGGCCTCACAACCCTCATTTCACAAAATATATATTTCGCCGACACAAGTCGATCTCCTCGACAAACAGTTCCCTCGTATTCCCCAATACGAGATGTCTGACGCGCCGTAACATCACCAGAAGCTGATCCTCTATGCATTGAGCTACGTTGAGACACCTCGTGTATATTGATGGGTCCCAAAGCACCAGGAGCTGATCCTCTATGCATTGAGCTAAGTCGAGACACCTCGTGTATATTGATGGATAAAAATATGGCAATCATCAATTAAATTAAAGAATCACACTCCGACAGGAGTTAAAATATGTAAAACTTACGTTTATCATGTGTATTGTAATTATTGATATTTATATTAGAATTTATACATGAAGGTGTTATCTTACGGCGGGCACAAACGTTGTATTTTAATATCCTACACTCTGGGATGCACTGAAAAAACTAGCGTATTGCAGATTATAAAAAACTACAGTTTACATATATTATTGAGAAGTACGTTTATGTTTGGATGGAAATCGCGACAGGCCGCCAAAGAAAAGGTTGTTGCGATCTCTTCCCAGACGTGTCATGAGGCCTCACAACCCTCGTTTCACAAAATATATATTTCGCCGACACAAGTCGATCTCCTAGACAAACAGTTCCCTCGTATTCCCCAATACGAGATGTCTGACGCGCCGTAATATCACCAGAAGCTGATCCTCTATGCATTGAGCTAAGTCGAGACACCTCGTATATATTGATGGGTACCAAAGCACCAGGAGCTGATCCTCTATGCATTGAGCTACGTCGAGATACCTCGTGTATATTGATGGATACGAAATCACCAACACCAATCACTTGTGCCTTAAATCTGGTAGAGCTATCTCCCAGTGCATAATTGTGATTGAAAAAACCTTCACCAGTTCCGGAACCCAAATCATCCTCTGGCAAGAAATATAAACATGGCAATCTTCAATTAAATTAAAACAACCGGAGGAGCTGGAATTGGTACTTCAGTGGGCTGGAATTTGACTTCCACCACCCAATGAAGTTGAGGCTATGGAGGTGACCAATTGTTAAAAGCAAATTCCATGTCTTATCTCGATACCAAACCAATAAAATACCTACCCGTAGAACTAATAAATCGTATAATATAACTAACTGAAAAAATACCTAACCGTAGAACCGAGTGATTACGTAGTTAAATAATGTTAATTGGTTCATCATGAAATATGTCATTTATTCGATTGTGTTAGCGTTTCATCAGTTGCTGCGTACAGACTCTCCGAGGCGAGGGCGAGATGTGCATTCACAGTAGGAATTCTCATTTCCCATTGTTCTAGGTATGTTAATCCAATTCAGGTATTAGGTCTCTAAGGCGAGTGCCGATATCAATTAATGTAAGCCGAATAATAGTATTTATATTGTGAAGAGTAGTTCGGAGTGCGGGAGATATGAAATTTAAATTCAAGATAGTAGATTGTATCAGAGTCATTTAAAAAATCAACAGAAAGCAGCACCCCAAAGTCTAAAAGAACCAAGAGTTACCACACAAACCTGGATCACGTCCTGATGACCGAAACAAAAAAATGTACACAACGTGCGAGGGGCGGATCCAAATAAACGAGGAAGAGGAAGGTCGGCTTGCTAAGAAATATTTAATTGATCAGGTGATTAATTAAACATATTTTAATCTTTTTAGAATCTAACCGGAATCTAAGCGGAATCGGAGCAGCGCGACCGCGTTAAATATTCGTCGTAAATATTCGACACGAATATTCCACAGGTAGGAGAAAAATATTATCTTAAGGGAGGGGGGGGGAACTATTACAAGGCGCCTTGTCGATGCGATAAGTTCCCGACCCGAATAGGACAAATAGTAGTTAAAATAATTTTAGTTTCAATTTTCAAAGCCCAATTTGTCACACGAGTAGGTTCGTAAGGTTAGTAAGTTGAGGTTCAATGGGCGGTAATCGATATTGTATGCAATCCATACAAAATTTCGAGACCTTTTATACTCAAATTTAACTGATTTTTATTGAAGAAAACATTGTAGAATGTCAGTGTCCCGTCACTATTGTAGGGGCATTGTACCAAAGTGCAAAAATACATCCATATCCGCAACTGATAAACATTTTATTAGCGTTCCAAGAAATTCAGTGCTACAAAAAAAAACCTTACGCGCCCATAGCTCACATTTGATTTATCCATCTTTTTTACGAACGAAACTGCAACAGTCGGCCGTAACCAATATATTGGGAACAGATGTACGTATTATGATACCGCCGCATATCGGATATATCGATATAGCGTACTGTTCGATCCGTTCTCATGAAGCCAACATCATCTGTGATCAGATGTTCCGCTCGTGTTCGTCGAGTTTCACGGAGGTGATCTACACTGCTAGCTCCTTCGAGCAGGCTCCATTGAAATATCTGTAGAGCGGACTCAGCATACCTACATTGCGTCTGTGCATTAGAGATGGCAGTCGGTCTGTTAACAACGGATTCCTCCTTTGAACATAATCAACAGGGTTATCAAGTATTTGGGAGCTCCAGCCCAGAGGTGACTTACAAATTCAACTGTTGGACGTACTTGTGATTTGTATAGGGTTGGCAGCTGGTCACTATTGAAGAATCTGCTAGCTCTATCAATTAGAGATGTTAGGTAACGTTAATTGCCATCTTGGATACGGGAACAAATTGAAACATGAAAACACATATGTAAATCTTTAATTTGAATTTAAAAAGACACATAATATTATGGTACTCTCGAGGGCAGCCGTTGGGATTGAATAATGGGCGTGTCGGTGTGACTAAAATAAACGATTCATTTTCATATTTCAAAATTCTTCTTTAAGCAGATAATCGGTTCCATTTGCCTGTCTCGGGCCTAGGAGTTTGAAGGGTCTTCTGTCAGTTTTATTACGAATCTTCTTTTTGGAGATTTTTAAAGAACGAGCGTATTTTTAAACGGCGCTCCTCGGGTCAATGTCAAAGATGGTGTTTTTTTTCAAAATTTATTGATGTAACGGAGGCCTCGCCCCATCCGTTAACTTGCGTTATGCTGGAATATGGAAGGCGGTGTTTGAAGAATGCAAACTGGTTGCCGTCGATGAAAATCTGAAAACAATAAATTCAAACTTAAAGAAAACAATTTATAATATGTATATGTATATATATATTTTAAAGAAATGCACCAGCCGAGGAATTGAACTGACGATGCCCGGGTGGGACCCAGACGCGTCGCCAACTCAGCTATTGACCGGTCGTCATAAAGTATCATTATTTCTTCAATAAAAATAGGGGAAAGGGGAAAGGGGAAAGGGGAAATGGGCAAGGGGAAAGGGGAAAGAGGAAATGGGAAAGGGTAAAGGGGAAAGGGGGAAGGGGAAAGGGGAAAGGGAAAGGGGAAAGGGGAAAGGGGAAAGGGGAAAGGGGAAAGGGGAAATATTACTTTGACTCCTCGCTCTTCAATCTCCATAGCGATTTGGAATTCCCCGTTGGCTTGAATCGGCCAGTCTCCCTCTCGTTCCTCGGCCCCCCAAAAGCTGGGCACTACCGTGAGGTGGTTCCTCACCACCTCCTTTTGGGGTGGGCGGAAGCTGCAGTGTAGCGCCTCGTCCTTGGATGGCTCGCAGTAGAGGATCATGTTGAACCTGAACAACAATTATAGTACAATTTGACTATTAAACATGACATTTAATAAATTAATACTAGGCCTTATCCATAATAAATCTGGGACGCAATGAAAAAATAAAATCTCCCAAATAATGAACATTCCCTCAGGTTAGATGACCAATGGATGTCGCTCGTTAGCAAAGAAACTGCTTCTCAGATGTACTCACCGATATAAAACCATGAAAGATGTCAATAGACACTATATTACATTATATTTGTAATCGCACCGAGTGTGAGCCTCAGTAGTAAATATGTACTATTTTAATATTTTATTTGTTTTGATTATGGACGCTACTAACCAATGTATGTTGTAATAAGTTGGATTTGACCGGGGAAATGCGGGAATGCGGGAGAAGGAGAGGAGGAAGGTTAGGTAGGAGAATTTGCGGGAGACAGTGTGTGTGTGTGTGTGTGCTTACCCTGGGAGAGGTTTCTTCCAGGGAGCTCGGCTCGGGACCTACGACTAGCTCAGAATCGGCAGGCCTCGGAGCCCTTCTTCAGGATCGTGAATCGACGGGCGGTCTTATAGTTGGGAATTGACTCGGTACTTTATCAATAAAACACTCAGATGCTCTCAGACTCGGTAGTTTACTTGGAGAAATGGGCACATACATAGTAAGTTTACTCAAGGGGAACAGGCTACCTAAGTTACACAAACAATGTTAAAGGTAATTTCTCTGATTTCTCTGGTTTCTCTGGGAACGGGCATAGTTAAATGTGACTTGAATTGAATTACAACACAATAAAGAAGGGAAAAATATGATACAGCTCACAGTTGGTGTAGATTCGGCACGAATATGGTGAAAGCGATTGCCGGTCTCGTGGCCGTGTAGAAATCCATGGCCAGGTCCACGGTGAATGGTGCGTCACGGGCCAGCACCGCGAGGAGGATGTTTTCAAGGCCAGGTCCACGGAGAGAATGCGGGAGTGCAGCGAGCGTGGGGGAACCGGACCCGAGTACGAGTCGTGTTTATTTTTGTCGCTAGGGGTGCTAATCTAACGAGCGGCTAGTATTTATGGGATATTTGCGTTATGTAACACATTCCCCCATGTCACGAAAAAAAGCGCCGTGGTAATGAAGCTGTAGGACTAAAAAAATCCTCTAAAATGCACCGTTGTTACAAGATTGAGAAAACAGAGAGAGAGAGAGGTCTAGCTATCTTATAAACTAGAGATGGGTGAATTACATACAATGTGAGTGATGGGGCAAACATACATGATTATGCACTAAAATCAACAAAATAATACATAGTTATGCAGAACAGTGATAACAATACATGGTTATGTTGAAATAGAAACAAAAATACATGGTTATGTTGTGGCAAAAGAAGAAGAAAAAATGGCTCTATGGTTTATCATTGGTCTGTAAGCTAAGTTTCGGAGTGGTTTTGCGTTGTGGTGCGACGTGGGTTATTCACTGGTTTTATGTTATGACCTCACTGTAACCTGACCCTTTCGAGATATCACTCGGGTCAATTAAAAAAAAAAGTTCGGAGGGATTTCAATGAAGTTGGCGGAGAGTTACCATCACAGAGGTTTGGAGAAATAAAATAGCAGTAGATGGTTTGTGGTTTGCGAGTTGAGCCAGAGAGGATTCCTTATGCCAGGTGGCGAGGCAGGAATGTGGTTGATGATGTTCCAAAGTGATGTGGTTGTATATGGTGAATATTGCTCGGCGGCAATGTTGGTAAGTCTTGACAGTTATGGTGTGCAAGATAAGGGTTGTGTCAATGTCTAGCGTGACAAAAGACGACGGCTGGCTTCTGGTATGAACTGGAACGTGTCTTGGTAGTGATAATGTGTGCAAGACAATGATGAGTCTATGTCTAGTGTGACAAAAGACGACGGCTGGCTTCTGGTATGAACTGGAACGTGTCTTGGTAGTGATAATGTATGCAAGACAATGATGAGTCTATGTCTAGCGTGACAAAAGACTACAGCTGGCTTCTGGTATGAACTGGAACGGGCCTAGGACTGACATGTCCAAAAGGTTGTTTTGAAAGTGTCTATGTATTATGAGACAACTTGGTTCGCAACTACACGTACGACTCCAGCTTGATTATGGTAGGCAGGGTCGGGTGTTTTTATGTTTGTGGTTGAAGATGATGAACCTCCGTGACAGTTTGTGGTGATGGGGTGAAGTTCTGCTGGGCTGGTGATGAAGAAGGCTGCTGGGCTGGTGATGAAGAAGGCTGCTGGGCTTCTTTTTAGTCCAGGGGGAAATTATTATTAAAACAAAATTCTTGAAGTTTACCTGCCTGGTAGACCAATGATGCAAAAGTTTGGAGAGAAACAAGTGTGTTGTAAGAGAGAAAAGAACGTAGGTTAACCGCGTTTAGAGAAATCCAGAGAGAGAGAGAGAGAACAAACAAAAAAAAAGGAAATAAACAACTGAGCTGAGAGTCTTAAATTATATACAAAAACCAGTATCCAGCATCAAGAGGTGACAATATATAGTCCATTCAGTGCAGTAGCACTGAATACATATCCACTGATACAAGAACTAAGGTTTGTACATAATTACACATACCTTACTTGAAAGCAATTGACCCTTTGTGGTCAATGTAATCGCTGAGGCGGTGACAATATATTACTATCAAGGTAAGATATTTTGAGGGTGGAGTTGAGAAAATAATTCATGGATGAGGTTTGACCTATTTGACAGACGTTATGCTGAGTGCGTAACGTACAATTTCCAAATGCATGAATAATTTTTTTCACTTGGGTGACAAGGGAATTGAGTACAGAAATCTGCTGTGATCTGGCTAGAGTCCAGGTTCAATCTCTAGGGAGAATGAACGAAAGTTAACACCAGGGTTCTGAACTCATTACATTTGTACAAATGAATGATGATTACAGAATACACAGTTATACAGAACTAGTCTTTCGCGTGTATTTGGCGAAAGGCTAGGGGTCGTTTTAATCTTCTACACGTTTGTGGGAAAATGACAGACCCTTGTTCAAATTTCACAAACCTAGGAGTTTTCTAAATCGTTTCCTAGACAACGAGTTACAAGTTTTATACAAATATCACAAAATATCAAACATTTAGTTTGATAGACAACAAATGTGGCAAACTTTATTTCAAGAAAAGCCAAAAGATATTATGTCGTTCGCACGAATCACGGTGAGTTTTATAACGTCTTCACGTATCATGGTGAGTTTTATAACGTCTTCACGTATCATGGTGAGTTTTATAACGTCTTCACGTATCGCGCAAAATTGAACGATTTGCAAGGGTGCCCAGTATTGAAAAGACGGTAAAAAAAAAAAAATTAGGAATTTATGACAATTTAATGAAACAAATTTACCTAAATGTCAACGTAGTTGACAACAAGAGTGATTATGACGACTCCTCGTATCATGGTAGATATTTTAACGTTCACACGTATCATGTAATACAACAATTACGTTCAAAAGGTACCCATTTCAATACAGACGGCGAGGTTAACATTAATACCATATATTTAATGATTGAATTAACAGTCCTTAACACGGCGTAAAATGTACATTTTAAATAATACAAAAACAAGTACAAAAGAGACCTGAATGGTTTTAAAAAACTCTAATTGTAACGAGGGAAGCAAAGTGATGGTAAAATATTTACTTACACAGAGCAAGGTATTTTGCAGAAGAGACCGAATTGGTTTTACTTACTCTTTTGCCAGAGAGTTACTGTGATGACTTAGTTATAGGGCTAAGTTTACGCAGCACAAAATGAATTAGGGACAATACAAGACATGAACCTAACAAGGAACATATCACCATGGCTTATCCAAGACCACTTTAGGTTTTACATACTTGGAATGACTAGGCAATAGTTATACAAAGTAATTGTCATTAGTGAGGGGAACCGATCTTAAGATTGTTCATTATGCCAATGACGTTTTTCAGAATTGACGTGTCAGTGTCGAGTTCTGAAAAATGGGAAGATTAAAAGAGCAATTTGGGGTGAGCGCCATTCAATTTTGAAAAAATTGAAAAAACTAAACATTTACCCGTTATAACTTTCGTTCAACAGGTGTGATTTTCGAGTCAGAATGTCGATACCTCAGCGGGAATTTACACTTGCATTTGACTGAAAATCCTAACCAGAGTCTGGTTACTGTAATAGGATGAGTAACAAAAGTCAATGACCTTTGTACGTATGTACTCTCGAGGAGTGAGATATTTGAACAAACAGAAATGACAAAAGGTTGCACAAGAAAAGACAAACACAGAGATGAATTGAATATTTACACATGACATGATGGGACGGAACCGTTGTTAAAGTAAGAGGGTATGGTAATACCTCTGGGTACGCTTCCCAGAAATAATTACCGACAACAAAGGTGATTTCCTTATTTTGAAGTGATCAGTTTCAAAAAAGAAAAAAAAGGTGTCCGTCGAGAGTGAAGATGAAGAGTGAAAAACAGAGATTGAAAAAACAAAACAAACGATTGATTATATATAATTATGTTACAAGAGGAAAGTGTTACACCTGACACTAATGTAACTTCCAAAAATGTAAGGTTTTCTTACATGTTAAATAGTGAATGTTTCTGCGACATTCGCAACATGTGGCAATTGTTGATTTTGTCCAGAGGGTATGGATGAGTCAACATGGGATATGGTTTCTATTGTTTCCATAATTCCAGTTTTGCAGATGTCCTTCATGTTGTATTTGACATAAATGTCAGATGGAGCATATACTGAATCTGAGATTCTTCTCGGTCCAGTTTCCAAACGTAATCTTCGAGGGTAGACAGAGGTTTGTAAGTGTGGAGTGGTTGACTTTCCATTATGATGAAATTGGTCGTAGTTTATATTTAATTCCTCTGTGACCGAGATGGTATTCTTGTATTCTTGAGGAATGATTTCTCCTTCGCCGGGCTGCATGGAATTGAAGGGTTGGGCCTTGATGTATTTTGTGTTGAAAAGCTGTGCGTATTTTATTAAAGCTTTCTTAGTTTTGTTTTGTGGAGACAGGTTTCTGTCGCGCAATGCTTGTAGAATTGTGTCTTTGTTTGATTGGTGTATGTTGGCGATGATGCCCAAAGCAGGTGTGGTTTCCATTTTGAAATAAAAATTTAAAAAAGGAGAGAGAAAAAATTTTGAGACTTAGAAAAAAGTTGAGAACCTCTGATTTTTCTAAGTGTTTGAATTTTAAAAAAAATCGGCCAGGGATTTGTTTAGGGGGATGATATTTTAAATTTCACTACCCACTTTTGTAACTTTTACTTAAAACTTGAAAAATTTTGCCAAGACTCTATTTTAGAAAACAGTAATTTTTAAAATCACTTAACACTTTGTTGAAACTTGAGGTTAATTGACACTAGGCCAATAATCGGTATTTAATTGACAATCACTTCCTTGTTTATTGGTTTTGTAAAAAAAGAAACTCGAAAAGAGATAAAAAATTCGTCATTAATTTATTTTGAAGTTTATTTTTAGAATCACTGGTGTATTAGTTTTGATTTATATTTAAAGTATCAACTGATTTAATTGTCTTTGGCTTATTTTATTATTATAATCACTGTCAGAGGGTTTTTATTCACTTAATAAAGTATCACAATACAATATGTAAACACAATGTTACATATTTGCGTGAATTATTTGAGGAAATTGAAGTAGTTAATCCTTGTTGTAAATTTAGTTGTACCTGCTGTTTATTGGGCAAAAGGTCTTAAAGGTGAAGCTTGCGATCTTATTTTATTGAAAACAATTTAATTGTTGAAAGGCCGATAGCAACGTAAGGGACGGCGTGAGCTGTTTGTTTATAGAACTGTCAAAAATGTCAGCTGACTTGAAGTTGCCTATTCCGAAGTGAGTTGAAATGTATGTTCGGGAATTTTTGTGCGCGCGCCGAACGTTTCCGATATGTGATTGCTGCGTCACGTGATGTGATTTTTTACTGGTTTTTTGACACGTGCGGATGTTCCTCGAAAGTTCTTTGAACATTACAAAATGATTCTCGAATGTTTTTGGCGCGTCCTTCAACGGTTTCCGGTCACGTGTCTTGAGATTGTTTCCAGAACATTCTGGCGTGTTTTTAACGGTTTTGGTCACGTGTTTCGCGAGAAGCTACTCGAACGATTCCTGAACTGAACATTTAATTCGCGAGAGAAAGGCGGTAAAAAAGGGCTTTTTCAACGTTTGAAATGGGAACAAAAATTCTACAATTTGTAGGGACGCAAGTTAGTTCCAATGTGTAATGCTGAGGAACAAATTTATAGGGAGAAGATACAATGCAATATGAGACATTTACACCGAGTTTGAAAGCATTTTATGAGCATGAACTGGGTTTGAAACGAGGATAATTGCGGCAAGTTTAATTTATGGAGTCTGTTCTAATTCCCAAAGAAAGCACCAACGTTGGAGAGCCAGTGTAATAAGTTGGATTTGACCGGGGAAATGCGGGAATGCGGGAGAAGGAGAGGAGGAAGGTTAGGTAGGAGAATTTGCGGGAGACAGTGTGTGTGTGTGTGTGTGTGTGTGTGTGCTTACCCTGGGAGAGGTTTCTTCCAGGGAGCTCGGCTCGGGACCTACGACTAGCTCAGAATCGGCAGGCCTCGGAGCCCTTCTTCAGGATCGTGAATCGACGGGCGGTCTTATAGTTGGGAATTGACTCGGTACTTTATCAATAAAACACTCAGATGCTCTCAGACTCGGTAGTTTACTTGGAGAAATGGGCACATACATAGTAAGTTTACTCAAGGGGAACAGGCTACCTAAGTTACACAAACAATGTTAAAGGTAATTTCTCTGATTTCTCTGGTTTCTCTGGGAACGGGCATAGTTAAATGTGACTTGAATTGAATTACAACACAATAAAGAAGGGAAAAATATGATACAGCTCACAGTTGGTGTAGATTCGGCACGAATACGGTGAAAGCGATTGCCGGTCTCGTGGCCGTGTAGAAATCCATGGCCAGGTCCACGGTGAATGGTGCGTCACGGGCCAGCACCGCGAGGAGGATGTTTTCAAGGCCAGGTCCACGGAGAGAATGCGGGAGTGCAGCGAGCGTGGGGGAACCGGACCCGAGTACGAGTCGTGTTTATTTTTGTCGCTAGGGGTGCTAATCTAACGAGCGGCTAGTATTTATGGGATATTTGCGTTATGTAAAAATGGACAATATTTTGGCACTATAATTTTTGCTTTAAATAATTCTATGGCTGTCAGTTGCTTATTTGAGTCTTTTCTCGTCATTATAAACATAGTTCAATCATGTTTTATTGTTCGCGCCGCACGTCTGCCGGGATCGCCTGCCGAACTCGTACTGAACCGTCAGTGTGTGGAGGGTAGTTTGTGCGAGTTCGGCCAACTAGTTTGAAGGTTGGGCCAACTAGTTCGCCACCGGAGCGATCTCGGGCCAACTCGACGAACTCGAGCCAACGTTGGCCCAACTCGCACGAACTATCCCTTTACACAATCGCCCAAACGTTCTAGTTGGGAGGTTGAGCGATCGTGTAGTCGGGGCATAATCATCACGCTCTTTACCCGTAGTGGTAGGCAGAGAGGACGGACCGCCAGATATCTCGATCTTGGCATGCACTTCTTCCTTCATTCACATTCTTACATTCTCTTCTGACATGGCCCGACTCAAGTATTTGATTCACTCTATCGCGCCATGTATTTTTCTATTTTTCTCTTTTCCGTGTTTACTGCGATCTCCGTGGCAAGGCGGTAAACTATTTCTTGTATTTTTTCGGCATTCACTATATAGCAATTTCTAGACATTTTGTACTTTTGCTAATCCACAGCCTCCTAAACTATATGGTTTAGCAAAAATCCACAAACAAAATTTCCCCATTAGGCCTGTGATTCCTGCATTCTCTAGCCCCAACTATAATATTTCTTCTAAATTTGTTTCCTTATTCAAATCCAATAATTTATTCAGATCACATCGTTCAATTAAAAACAGTTTGGAGTTAATCGATAATATCAAAGATTTAAACATGCCTAGTAACAGTAAATTGGTATCTTTTGACCTTGTAAATCTTTTTCCTAGCATTCCCACTATTGAAGGTAAAAAACTTATTTTAAATATATTAAATAATTCCCATCTAGATAAACCCTTTGTGAAGGAAATGTCCACACTCTTGGAAATTTGTGATAATCAAAACTACTTCACCTTTAATGATACATTATGCAAACAAGATAATGGTCTCCCGATGGGTAATCCCGCTTCACCTTTGTTTGCTGAGTTTTTTATGGATTCCATCGAAAACAAATTATTCGATTGTGGACTTTCCCTGTTATCTAATGTATTTGTTTGGTATAGATACGTTGACGACATTTTTGTAATTTGGTCAGGTAGCAACAGACATTAGATAATGTTCTTACTGTCATTAATAACCTTCATTATAATATTAAATTTACGCTGGAACATAATGATAACAACAATTTAAACTTTTTAGACTTAAATATCAATATAGATAATAATAAGTGTGTATTTAATATCTATAGAAAACCTACACATACTGACTGTGTCATACCATCTACTTCACTTCATCCTTTGGCTCATAAACTTGCCTCCTTCAACTCAATGATACATCGAGCCATTAATGTACCTTTAAGCAATGAAAATTATATTAACCAAATTAACATTATAAAACAAATAGCCCTAAACAATGGATATAAACCTGAATTAATTGACCGCTTAGTTAATAAAAAACAAACCAAAATGTTCACAAAAAGGTTTATTTATAGCGGAAATAATAACAGCCAATCTAGTTACGAAAAAATTTATAAGAAACTTCTTTATAAAGGCGACTTATCTTTAAAAATATCCCGTTTATTACCAGATAACATTTCTCCAGCTTTCTACACTCATTTCAAACTAAAAAATGTAATTAACAACACGGACATTTCTAATAAATGGGTAAAAAGCGGAATATACACTTTAGAATGTAATGAATGTGATGCACAGTATGTACCATAGATATTACTACTAGAACATTTTAAAACTAGAATCAGACAAAATGAACTCTGTTTACGGAATAATAACTATTCCGAGTTTGCTAATCATTTAATAGAGACAGGCCATAGCTTCAATAGAGAAAAAACTAACTTTAAACATTCAAATGTTGATAGATATTTTAAATTGTGCTCCTTAGAAACGTTAGAAATTAACAAAAAAATCAATTTAGTAAACAAGATAATAGCTCCCTGTAAATCACCTTTACTAACCATGTTTCCTATTAACTTTGACTCCTCCCACCGCCCACCCCCTCCCCACTAAATCACCACTCCCTCTACCCTCACCTTATTTCTGTACTTGTCTAATTTAAGTTAGTTTTAAGAACGCTCGTCAATGGCACGGTTGTGTCGAAACCGGTAGCGAATTTATTAATCCAAAAATAGCAAAAGTACATGGTAATTAAAACTTCCAAACAAAATGATAAACTCTTTGACTGCAGAACCAGATGTCGCGGGTTCGAAATCCAACTTGGACTAATACGGTGTAATTCATTTTATATCTAATCATTGAAAAAGATATTATTAACAAATCTCAAATGAAACATGACGCAGAAACAGAGAAGAAAGTAAAAAAGGTGTCGCACCTCATTTATAGCATATTTTAAGATAATTACGTAAACTTACAAAATTAACAAAATTAGAAAAAACTCTAAGACGCTGAGAACCAGACAGGCCATTTGTATCAAATTGTATCTTTGTATGAAGTTTTATAGACAACTGTAATATGTTCGTGCCGCACAGACTCCACAGTCAATATTGCAGCGACAAGTTCAGGAAACATCATGTTAATTGTATGTCATAGACGGAATCTGTAATAAAGTATGTGCCATGGAAACTCAACCAACTAATTAGTATGAACTAACAGTTGGTGAAATCGCCCGCCTTTTTTGTGTCTTAATATTTAAGGATTTTTGTTAACAAAACATGAGTTGCACTAATCCACAACTACCTGTAGGTAGGGTCATGGACCTCTGCAATATTCAGGAAGAAACCCTTCAACCGACATCAAACGATGAACCGAACAAATGGAATTAGTTTCATTATTACTCTCAAATTTATGGTTTCTTCATTGTAATTAAACTTTAGCATTTAAAAAGTAATATTTAATTAAGTTAAACTACTTTTGTATTGCCTTCAAATGAAAACGAAATTAATAATTGTAAAAAAAGGCAGTTTTTTAGCATTTTAAACCATAATGGGAACAGAGGTGAGATGTTTGAAAAACAGTTAATATTAGAGATATTATTGAAATATTAACAGGAGTAAAAACGTTGGTTTTCAGTGGGCATTATGTTATTACTTAAATAAATCAATAACCAGGAAAAGTTTATTATTTAGATCTTATTAAATTGAATAGATGTTATTAAATTGAATATATTTTTAGTTGCTTAAGTTTGTTTGGCTACAGCGAAATCAAAATGGATTGATGAAATGAAAAGATTAACAAAATTCTCAAAAACTTAAAAAGCATTTTTCTCAAAACTACCCAAAAGGCGCATAAGCCTCTCTGGTTCTCAGCGCCTCATTTATAATCCATACACAAAACCATGTACAATGTGACCTTAGAACGGGGTACCCCAGAAAGGTCACATTTTTTTCGGCTTTCGTAAAACATAAAATAAATCTGGGAATCAAACCTAGAACCTCTGTCTTACCGGGACATCGGCTTCAAATTTAAGACTTTCCAATTATATCCTCAATTAATTCCCATATTATTGACTGCTATCGTTTTGTATGATTTCAATGTTCTCCCCGAAAATACTTGCGATCTAGATAGTGTCTCGGATATATCTATAATCGACAGCTAGCCGTTAGAACTTACCTAAAGTCATTAAATGAAAAAAAAAATTATTATTATAAAAAAAATCCAATCCAACGGGGGTAGAATTTTTCGTTTTAAAAAAATTGTTTTCTTGACTTAAATTCTAACAAACCAAAAAACATTAATATTTCAAATAAGTACCTACTCTTATTTCGCCAATAACCTTCTAACAAATATAATATCAATGACAAATAGGGTTTAAACAGTAACTGCAATATCATGCAATGTCCAGTGTTTTCTAATAGTGTGTCCCGTGCGTGCAAAATCATATATTCCCTAGCTAAAACTTTATAATACAACGTGTCAATCTGGAGTAACCTGCCAGGTGCAGGTGCAGGTGCAGGTGCAGGTGCAGGTGCAGGTGCAGGTGCAGGGAAGTATGTTTCTGTATCTGTTTGTACATGTAACAAAAACCCTAAAAAGTAATATTTGTACAGCGCCCTTGATGCGATTTTTCACAAAAACGGCGCTACACAAATCATCCAATTTGTTTTATTAAGAGAAGTTAATAACTCAGTGGTTAGAGCGTTGTCCTGGTAAGACAGGGATCCTGGGTTCAATGCGACTGATACGTTTTTTTGTTTGTTTTAGGTTTCATTTGAAATTTGTTAATATTATCTTCTTTAATGATTAAATATTACAATGAGGTTTATATGCTTCAATAACTTATTCCAATAAACTGAACATTTTATATTGTTTATTTCATGTAAGTAAAATAATAAATAAAGTTTATATAGTTTTATTATATTTTTTAAATTTAATTTAAATCAAATTAAATAATGTTATTATTACTTCTGCAGTATCTATAAATATGTACGTATAGTACAATGATAACATTATTAAATTTGATTTACATTAAATAAAAATAATAAATAAAAATAACTTGAATGGAGTTCTACGAATTAGACAAAAAAACAATTAATTAGTTAATATTGTATTTTTACATCACGTTTTAAACATTTTTTGAAATAGCTTTAGTCGTGATCTGAATAACCAGGTACCTCCCAATCTTCCTCTGTCCGACATCCTTCTTCTAATCACATGTAAAACAAGTAGTACATATCTACCTTATAGCACCGGGCTTCAATTTCCCTTCAATTCGGACAACAGTTCCAACAGTCACCGCTTCAGGGAAAGTCACTTGAAACTGGAAATTTTAAATTAAGTGAATTAATTTTTTTTTATTTCTTGGGCAATTTTCTTAACTACGTAACAATTGCTAGACATTTTGTTTGGAGAGTTTTATCCACTGTGTAGTTTTGTAACTTGATTTTATTACTGCGCCGCCCTCACCTAATAATGTCTAATTATTTCTGTACTTGTTTAATATAAGTTACTTTTAAGAACGCCAGTGATGACGTAATGACACGGATGTGTCGAAACCGGTAGCGCAGTAATACAATGTAATGTAACAAAAGTACATAGTGGATAATAGTCTTCAAACAGATTTCTTGTTGCAGCTACAGCCTACCCTTGGTCAAATAGCAATGCACGCCACTGCACGACACATGTAAATAGAGTTGAAACAGTCCAGAAGAAATTCTTGCGCATCTTGACATATCGATCGCAAGTTCACCGTCTACTCAAAGGCTATCAGTAGTGACTTAATTTATCTCTTTTGAATTTGAGAGCTCTCACAAAAGAAGAATATTAATTGATTTGACAATGTTTTTCATAATTGTTAGTAATCTGGTTTTGTTTGGATTTTATTTTTTATTATTATTGTGACGGCTGTTTCGGCGTTCAAGGGAATTTTCAAACAGTGATTATGGCACGTTTAGATGACTTATTTATATGATTCTATGTACCTCTACCCGATAAAAAACTGTCTAATGTTTAAAACGATTTATTATCGGTAAAATCAATTTACTGAGAAACCAACTGTGATAATGGATTCTCCATTCCGTGAAGTGATACATTTGTTTCCCCCGCATTGAACGCAATGTTTTCTTAATTGATTTATAATGATGTGAAAGCAACCCTGATGTATGGCAGTGAGACATGGAATTGGCAGAAGAAGGATAAAAGTAAACTGAATGCCGTAGAAATGAGATCTCTGAGACGAATGTGTGGTAAAAACATGTGTGATCGTGTGAAAAATATTAAAATTCATAAAGAATGCAAGGCTGATGTAAGCGTAATGAGTAAGATTAAGAAAGGGACGCTTAGATGGTTTGAGCATGTTGAGCGAATGAACGAAGAAAGGAATGTGTGAATGGAAGAAGTAGCCGGGGACGTCCGAGGAAGACATGGTACGATCGAGTGAATCAAATACTTGAGTCGGGCCATGTCAGAAGTCGGAATAATAGAAGAGAATGTATGAGACGATGTATGAATGTAAATGAAGTAAGAAGTATATGCCAAGATCGAGTTGTTTGGCGGTCCGTCCTCTCTGCCTACCCCTGCGGAGAAACAGCGTGATGGTTAGATAGTTAGTTAGTTAGTTAGTTAGTGAAAGCCAATGACTTGTGTTGTATTCTTTGGGTTTTGTGAACATACTGAGTAGTGGGGAATAAATAATTTTCCTTACTTTATTAATTACTGTTACATTGGGATCATTCGTTAGTTTATTAATTGAACAATTTAAATACGGATTAAACTCATAAAATAATTAAAAATTATTCAGTGGAAGGTGACAAGTGATTAGACTCAGATGTACATTCATTTTGATTAGTTCTGAACTATTAATACACCTGAATAATACTGGACACTGTGATTATATACCAAGAACGTTGAGATTGAACAATGAAATAAGTGAACTTCGCAATATTGACATTTTCTCAAATTCCGTAAATCATTTAAAATCTAATTACAAAAAGCAATTGCTGATTTTTTTTTATGTCTTTACAAATTAAATTTAATTTAAAACAAGTAAAATATTTGAGCACACAAGAATCCCAACTGCTCCCAACCGTCTGGAGCCAGTGAGACTATGGAATCCGCAATCGGGGAAAGTTGTGAAGCTGAAGGTATTGGGGAGGGGAAGGAGAAGGGAAGAGGAAGGTGGGTAAATATCTGGATATTCAGATCTGGTCACCAATTACGGCTAAAAGCCATTTCAAACAACATTTCAATTCTGAATGGTAATCTTTCGCCAGGGCGATACTGGGAGTATCTTCAATCTGTCTATTATTATCTATTCTTCAACATTTATCTATATCTTATCACCATCGTGTTGTCGCACGCACCGAGTTCCAGTGAGATAGGTAAATAAACATTGTTATCTGTAACTAAATTATTCATTAGCTTTATTACGTGCACCACACATGTTGTAAACACATCTATGATGGCATATTATGTATGATGCTTTTATGTATATATTTTGTTTGTGTTAAAAATTTAGTTGACTCAGTGGTTAGAGTGTTGTCCGGTAAGACAAAGGTCCTGGGTTCGATTTCCAGATGCGAAAGATTCCTATTTGTTTTTTTTGCCTTTTTCTGTTTCGTATTTCATTTAAAATTAGTTATTATTATCTTCTATTAATAGTACAGAATGCAAGGCCGATGCAAGCGTAATGAGTAATATAAAGAAAGGGACGCTAAGATAGTTTGGGCATGTAGAACGAATGATCGAACGTGTAAGGAGAATATATGACACGAATGTGAATGGAAGACATGGCACCGTCAAGTGAGTCAAATACTTGAGTCGGGCCTTGTCAAAAGTCGGAATAACAGAAGAGAATGTATGAGACGATGTATTAATGTGAATGAAGCAAGAAGTGTGCCAAGATCGAGTCGTTTGGCGGTCCGTCCTCTCTGCCTACCCCTGCGTGGAACTTACGTGATGGTTCGTTAGTTAATTGTTAAGTTCGTTTCAATGGAGTTAATTTAGAGTGACATTTCGATTATTTTACGACTTCGATTGAATCAAAGACTACTACTACAAGAATTTGGTCGAACGAATGGAGGGCCGTTAATTTTGGAGCTTGGGGATGCCCAAATATACATTTATACAGATTTAATAATATTTTTAATAAATAACTGAATTTATTCCATAAATACTTACGACCAAAGCCATGTCAAACAGGGAACTATTACTTGTTTACAAAAATAATTATTACTTATTGATAAATTTAAATAAATTTCAAAGGATCCGTCCAATGCAATCTAGTTCGAAGAAGTGAACACAAATTATGACAGTTACAGAAAAACTAGAAGTGTTTGGATTGTTTTTTGGTTTATCTCTAACCACTCGCTTATCAAAAATATCTCATCATTTGTTATTCTCCCAATGGGTCACTTCCTGTTGTTCTGTTTGTTCACTGAGGCGATAACAGATAGAAGTGTGCCGTCGGCGTGTCAGTGTGTCCGAAATAAACATGTGTTTTCCTTACTTCACCTTAAAATGATTAAACATCTCCACACATCGAATTAATGTCTTGAGCAATTAATAGTAATAATATTTGGATGACTTGTATAGCGCCGTTTTTGTGACAAATCACCTCAAGGGCGATGTACAAATACTACTTGCTAGGGTTTATCTTATTATGTACTGATACAGAAACATACTTACCTGGTAGGTCACTCCAGATTAAAACGTTCAATTACAAAGTTTTCGCTTGAGAAGATATGATTTTGCACGCACAGGACACAATGTTAGAAAACACTGCACATGGCATGATATTGCAGTTACTGTTTAAATCCTATTTGTCATTGATATTATATTTATTAAAAGGCTATTGGCAAAAGAAGGGGAGGTACTTATTTGAAACATTATTTGTAATTATTTAGAATGTCGCGGACTATGAAAAGTTTCAAATTTTTCTGTTAATTACTTTATGTAAGTACTAACGGCTAGTTATGTTAATTAGGTATGCAATTGCATTGGATTGTCGAAAAAAACATCTCTATTAAAATTTCAAGAACTAAACAATTTAAAAAAAAATTTCATATATAAATTTTAATAATATTATTAAGTTCTGCAAGTATTTTAGTTGTAATATATTTTTTTATTCAAACTTAAACATTAAATTTTGTTCAGAACTCCTGTGGAACGCCAACGCGCCTTATTGCACATCCACTTTGTTACATTCAACGCCGACGCGCACAGTGGAGCCGAATCGGAATGTTAACGTTCTCGGGAGATTTTGAGCCTTAAATATGTTCGTACAATACTAAACTAAGTTTTATTAATAATATCTTTGCTCGGAAAAGGTTTTTTTCAATTTGGATGAGTGTTTCAGACTAATAATTATTGTTTATAAAAATAATAATTGTTACCATTTGCGATATGCACAAAAATCATGTCTTAAGTTTCTAAGAACTTTAGTTTATCAATTAATAAGTTTTATTAGATTGGCAAATAAATAATACTTATTATATAAAAATATTTCCCCCTTTAAAAGTCATATTACTGTGCTTATTTACAGGAAAACTAAGTTTAATTTTGTTGTTGTAAAGGACACTTAAAAAATATATTCCTTTGCGATATGAGAGAGAAAAAGATCATTTCTCTAAACACATCAAGCTATTCTGGGGAAACCAAGTATGATGCATTCACACAATTAATATTATCTGGTAAGAAGGTACCATTTACGAAAGCATCATTTTGCAAATAACAAGTCAGTAATTACGAAATTACGCTCAGCTGGCGCACGGCGCGCAAACGCGGAGCGCGCTCAAAATCGTTGACACAAATAACTATTTAAAAATTTTGAATTCAGAATTATATTTGACCTAATATGTCAAATTTCGAGGGATTCAACCCCTTAACTAATGAGGTTGTCTTCTACGACCAATGTATCATATTGAGTGAACTGAACGCTCAAGTCCGCTCCACTCACATCGACTGTAAATTGCCGGCTTCCTTTTCAGGGACCTTGGGGAAGTATTTTTAAAATGATTTTTTTTTTTGATTTTACGGATTCTTTCGTAATACTCTAACTAGCTGGGGCTTATAGCAATACCCCTCATGTTTCTAACTAACTAGTACTGCGGCACTTTGGCCTTATTACTATCACCATCTGATGGTTTTATTTAATTGACTGAGTTTAAGATTACTTTGTGTTTAGGGAAAATATAGAACTTGCTAAAAAAAGCCTAAACAAAAAAGGATAAAAACAAACATTTAGTTCTGAACTATTTACTATTATTGACTTTTTCACTTTCTCTGGAAACTGCTGCCCTATTCCTGTGGGAGAAATGTGGGAAAAATCATGCATTCATTAGTTGGTGGCATCCTCCTTCATTTAAGTTGTCCTAAATTCCTAAGGGAGAAATTAGATTTATTATTATTTAAAATGAAACAGGGACTAGGGAAGTCGTCGAAGTGGCTGTGGTCGGACCAGTCGTCTCCATATTCATATGGATAAATTGTAATTATTCTTATATCTATAGGAATGCATGGGACGATAAAGGAACGAAGTGGCTGTGGTCGGACCAGTCGTCTCCATATTCAGATGGATAAATTGTAATTATTCTTATATCTATAGGAATGCATGGGACGATAAAGGAACGAAGTGGCTGTGGTCGGACCAGTCGTCTCCATATTCATATGGATAAATTGTAATTATTCTTATATCTATAGGAATGCATGGGACGATAAAGGAACGAAGTGGCTGTGGTCGGACCAGTCATCTCCATATTCAGATGGATAAATTGTAATTATTCTTATATCTATAGGAATGCATGGGACGATAAAGGAACGAAGTGGCTGTGGTCGGACCAGTCGTCTCCATATTCATATGGATAAATTGTAATTATTCTTATATCTATAGGAATGCATGGGACGATAAAGGAATATAGACATTTTTTTACAACATGAGTCATGGAGGCAAACATGAATTCCTCCGGTCCCACGGTTACATCACACCTGGGTACGGTGATAAGGAGCTTACCAAAGATGTGAGTCACGTAGAAATAGAGTAGAGTACTGATCACTATACATATTATTTGGTAACTAGGGTACTAGGCCTCTGGTGTCCGATGCATTGAGCACGTTGACCATAGAACTTTATGATTTTTTTTGAAAATTCCCCATAGTTCCGAAGATTTAAGACATAATCCGTCAAAATGTTGAAAATCTCGCCGACGGATCATAATAAGACTGGCGCGGCAGTATCCGGTACTGCCGCTCGAATTATACTGAATTATAGCTCATGACGTCACGGGTATACGTTATTTAGCAACTTCACTTTAGAAAGGTCGTAACTTCGATATTTTTGGAGATATCGAAAAACTAATTTTACTGTCATTATTTCAATTCTAATAGCAGTTCCCCATATCAAAGACCTCCTGTATTCCATTTCACTATCACATGGGTCAGTGGTCATGTCCTGGATTCCGGGACACCTAGGTATTACTGGAAACGAAATAGCGGATTTCAGTACTGTTCACGGTCCGTTAAATGATATTCCTGTTCCAGTTAAAGACTATTTCCCTATTCTAAAAATATTGATATCATATCTCAAATTCAAAATTTGTGAATATTTTCCAGATGACACAAATTGAACTGGTCTCATTAGCTAAGTCGGTCGAGCTTTGTCCGCGATAGGCAGAGGTCCTGGGTTCGAGTCCCAGATGCGACTGAAATCTTTTTATTTTCTGTCCGGTTTCATCTTTCTTTTAGGTTATGTTAATATTATTTTCTTCAATGATTAAATATTACAATGAGGTTTTTAAATCTCAATAAAAATAGTTAATAATTAAAAAAGGAAAATATCTTCTCTAACAAAAGGTCATCAGTACTCATTAATACCACCTTTTATTCCTGTCAAGCCCTGGTTTCATAAATACACTTCCATGCCAAAAATATATTT
>JAHDVE020006362.1:0-59866 GCA_022606495.2 Halesus radiatus
GTACTCTTTCGCAAACATAACCATCAAATTTTGGATAAAGAGGAAATACTTACAATAGGAGTCTGTCACATCTTCTGGGTTGAAATGTTATGGCATCTGTAAAGAAATAACGTTGGTTATTAGAGTAAATCAAATGGGAAATTTGACAGCGGAGAAATAAACTTTTAAATCAGATAGGGACGAAAGACATTGTCGTGTTGTCATCAATACAAAATTCAGCTGAACTATGTAATCATCATAAAATGGGATAATGAGAGTAGGTTTTATAAATATTTCGTTATTTCTTACATTATAAAAACTGTCTTCGGGGCGATGATTGGTTGCGGATCTCAAGAATTGTGAAGACTCCTATAAATAAAAGTACCAGATTAATAACGGAAAATAATGCAATTCCATTTGAAAAGAAATGTCTCATTCAGTTTTGGTGGAAGCGGGTTAAATTTATATATTATATACACCCTCTATATGGGCTTTTACACATTTAATTAATTACAATAGTAACACAGGTACAAAACATGTCACAGTAGGTACATAGATAAAATATATGGCCTTCATGAAATACAACTAAATATTTAATTTGTCTCACAAACAAATACAGGAATAACATAGTGTAAATACCATTCCAAATAATTTATTTCTTTTTTACATGAATACCACACGAGTCTCAACTGTTCCCAACCGTCTGGAGCCAGTGAGACTATGGCATCCCTAATTGGAAAATGTTGTGAGGCTGAAGGTATTGGGAAGGAGAGAAGAGGAAGATGGGGAAATACCTGGCTATTCAGATCTGGTCACCAAACGCGGCTAAAAGCCATTTCAAGCAACATTTCAATTCTGAATGGTGATCTTTCACCAGGGCTATACTGAGAGTATCTTCCACTCTGGAACGTGCGCAAATATACTTTATATTATTTTTAATTAATTGTGATTTACTTACACACGCCGAGATTTGAACCCGCGACCTTCAGATTCATAGTCGAGAGCCCCACCCCTCGATTATGGAGGCCGTCAATGATAATTAGCTACAGAGGCGAATTAAATCGACATGTCATGTCCTGAATCCGCAAAACGAATTTGTGAATCAATAGGAAGAGGTGTATTAATTGTCATTACATAAATTATTACTCCTTAAATAATAATTTTCAAGTTTAAGTGAAACCTCAATACAGAGTAATGTTCCTATGTAATAAAAACTTAACATTCTTTTCACCATTCTGCAATGTGAAAGGGTCCAGCGTGGCAAAATATTTAAAATAATTATCATATTATGGACATCTGAAGAAACGTGAAGTTAGCAACACGACACCACCAGCGAAGTGTTTTTAAGGTTTGGGACAGAGTGATTAAAGACAGACTAAAAAAAAAATCATAAACCATTGGTAAAGCTATTCTCAGTACAAATATTATTATGGGTAACGGTTTTAACTCTAGCAGTATACGGCCATATTGCTTGCATAGCAGTACAGGGCTATATTGCTTGCATAGCAGTACAGGGCCATATTGCTTGCATAGCTATAAAGGCGCAACAAGGATTCATTATAAGCAAGACGGGTATAAACTATAGCATAGTTTTATTATTTTTACATAAACGTGAATAAATACCCTACACAAAATAATAATAAAAAGACGAAATGTGTTTTTTTTTTGTTGTGCAATTCGAAAAATATTCGCAGGAGACTCGCCTTTAGACGCCCCATAAAATATTGCAGATGTATACGTATGTTCACTTCGTTTGATGCCATCTTGAATAAAATCGGTTTACTCATGCCTTTCAATTTCTAGTTCAACTTCCGGCGTTTGAAATACTCAATTCCATTAAAACTGGATAGTCTGAGCGAGGCAATATGGGCGAAAACCATTGCGAGTCGCCATCAATACAAAATTCAGCTGAACTATGGGAATGTATTCATAAAAACGGTCGATTGATTAAATGTTAAATCATAACCTAAAAATATGGCTCACTCCGCAAGGTGACGAAGTGTCAGTTGATTTCATTAACTGTTCAAAAAAATTGAACCATTGCTTACTTACTATTTATTCGCAATAGACCAGCTTCTAACCACGTGGCTGAAGGAAAAATGAAAACTTGTCATTTCCGATAAAATAGTAAAAACTTACCGATTACGTGCAGACGCCGTCGTTGTAACGGTCAGTAAACGCCGGTCACGAATCTGCTGCTGCTGGGAAGTGTCCATGCTGTCCATCGCAATTAACAGATTTTAAGGAGAGAAAGGAGAGGTGTCACCGTTTCCCAACCCGAAGTACAAAGAAATGCAATAATGTGTGGAAACGGAAGCTTAAAGCTGCACCATCACAAAATCATAGATATACCTCAGAATGTTACCACTAGTTAAAAAAAGTAATATTATTTATGATATATAAAATACCACATTCACGGTGGAATAGTTTCATAATTTTCTGTGCAGACGGCCAGAAGAGGAATAAATTAACAGTTTGGCATTTTTTAAATACTTACAATGCCTAGAAACAAACTCACGACGTGTAGTTAGTACACCTAGCCTAACCGAAACCAACCCAACCTTTTCTTGAAATAAAACAAGGACTCAGATCAGCTATTTTTTATTTTTTGTAGGCTTAGAATTAGTGGTGGGCGAAGTGGCTCGGTTTAATTATCCGGATCACTAAATCAGCTCTCTGTAAAGACAATCCACATGAAAACTGGACGAAAAAAGTATCGTACAAGAGCGTCTTTAGTAGGGCCAAGGGAGCGTGGGATAGGGCATGGTGCGGGGAGACACAAAGCGTCGTTTAATTGAGTCGGATCACCGAACTGGTAGACCACAAAGAGCTGATTTAGTGATCCGGTTCACTAAACTGAGCCGCTTCGCCCACCACTAAGAATACTTCTTGCACTGTAGATATTGAAGATATAAACCAATATAAGGTCATGGACGTATTCCCAAAGCTCAACTTTTCCTTACTTCTTGTGAAATCGATCAAACAATTATTCAAATTGGTAACACTCATTTCCTTTCAAATGGGTGTAAATTATATTTTTAGGTCAATTTGTTCAGCTCCAAAACGACCACTCTAGAAGAGAATCTTTTAATTTAAGAATAGTAAACTTATCTTCAGACGCTACTGTACAAAAAAATGTTTGTTAGTTCCACATGTGTAATTTCAGGTTGAAAATAATATTTCTCCTATTTACAAAGACGATAATACATTCCAAATTAAAAAAAATTTCCCTTTATGAAAAATACCTTTGGGGTTGATTGTATGTTTTTACATTGCCCATCAGATATGCTGACGTTCAACAGGTACAAATTTTACATATCCAATGTGCAATCTCAGCACACAAAAGGTAATTTCGGGTGGCTGTAACCCAAAAAAAAAAATTGATTATAAAATCTGAGGTAAATATTTTTATTACATAAAAACAGTTTTGCAGCATTTCATCGGGAGGGTCAACGGGGGGAGAGTAGTTTATAAGGTAAATATGTAAATAAAATGCCATGGTGTTTTATCATTTTTTTTGGTTTATTTTGTTGGTAAATAGAAATAAATCTAAACGTTAAGCCTAGCTGGATGACTTCAGGTAGTCCTTGAGGACATCCAGGGCTGGGGTCTCCTCACCAAAGTCCTGCAAAAAGAAAAAGAATTGTGAGATAATATTAACAAAAAACACGAAAGGGTAAAATGGTATTAGCTTCGCCATGACGGCGCGAGGCGTGCGTCGTATGAGCTAGGCAAGTGCAAACAAGCATCAAGCAATAGTTAAAAGGAATTTTTTTTTTACCCAATTATTTAAATAGAATTTTCTGTAACCAACAATTAAAAAAATTTAAGTACAAATATTGCCACGGCGGAGAACAAACGCAGATCAACTGCTTGGAAGGCAAGTGTGTTGACTATTACACCACCAACTATTGCGTAAGAATGGCAGCATAAAATTATACATGTACTGAAAATATGAATTACGTATTTTTGAATTAGAATGTTACATACTCCGTACTCACATCACAATTGAAGTTAAATTGTTTTACTATCTGGCCTATTCCTTTAGATACGTTAAGAACCCCAAAGTATTTTTTTGTAAATTTAGACCCATAGTGGATGCTTTCTCTCAGAACCAGTGACAACAAAATATCAGCTTTGTACATAAGCTTCAATAAACTATTAAAAATCATGGATGAAATAATATTACTGAAGGGTCGGGTGTTAAAGAAATATTAGAATATCCCATATATATGGAGTGCGATTTCATAGAAGCCGCCCCAGCCAAGGTTGGGTAACACAACTCCAGAGGTTGTAGTGCCTGAATGTATGGAGGCACCTCGTCGAAGCAATGGATAGGTGAAGGATTTCAAGCAGCTATTTTCGAATGAGAAAATAAAAGTTTTGGGATTATAATTACCTTGATGACAACACATGAGCATCCTACGATCTTCCTGGCTTTGCCGTCTTTGTCGATCTTGCAGAGTCCCGCCCATTCTCCTAACTTCTTGTTGTTGTCAACCTGAGAAGAAACATAACACTTTATTATATCTATCCGATCAAGCAAACACATGAACAATCCAGAAGCTTTGCAGAAATAAAATATGAATGTAGCACTAATGGGAGACCAGTTGATCAACTCGTAATCAGTTGGTACTATGACACGTGCATTAATGTGGGCAACAAAGCTAGACCACCCGGTTACGAGGCACCGAATGATATTTCTGCAATGATCCAACCTAGAACAGGTCAGATCAAAGCAAATATTGTTTTATATTCACTGCCAGACCTATAAATAATAATACAATAAAGCGATGTTTATGGTGAAAACAGAATAAAGAAAACAAAAAATACGATGTGGGCGTGTTTCATGATCCAAAAATCTGACCAATCGGGAGTTAAATATCAGGTACAGAATTGTATTTAAAAATAAAATGAGATGGCGAAATACAATGCCAGGCAAGTGTAGGAGCAATAGAATGCACGCTAAAAGGACTACAACCGAAAGATATAAAATCAGTAGCGACATTGGTTTCCATTCAAAGGCATTTCAAGTGCGTATTGTGTTTTTCAAGAGAATTGAACTATTTTTGTAAATTTATTAATTTTAACCCATTTATTGTAGTACTGTAATGACGGTAGTACCTACCGCATATACTGTTTTATCAGTTGGAAATATTATTTTCACAATGAGAAAAATTCTTTGACAGATGAATCCTCATTTCATGGCTTGAAAAAAAATGTCCTACGGGGGTTCAAAAATGCATGCCCTTTCAAAAGGACAACAGCCATATCAGGACTGAATAACTAACTTACACAAGGTTAAAAAACTTCTAAAAGTTTTTTAAATTGGTAAGTGTCCACAACCAGTGGCAATGCTTTAGTAATTATTTATTAGAAAGAGAGTGATTGATACACTCAGGAATCTATCACTTATGATTAGAGATGGTCGATATTCCTGTCCCAGTTCTTTTGCTGTGTCACTGCAACCAGTTACTTTTGGAATATTTATCAAAAAAAGAAATATATTTTTAAAAAATTGTAAAACGAGGCAAAATATAAATAAATTTTTGGGGAACAGGTTTAATCTATGAATTTCTTGGGCCCCTTCCCAGAATATGAAAAATATTCTGAGGAACAGATTCCCTTCATAAATTCATCTTCTTGAGGAACCAGTTGCAAAGGTAACTAGATAAAGAACCGGTTCATCATCGGTCTCTATTGACTGGAACCGCAGTGACAACCCATTTCAATTATCAACTATCTCTACTCGTGATCAAAATGTTGCTTGAAATGGCTTTATTCGTGTTTACCTTCCTCTTCCTTCAGTCTTTTGACGCTATTCACTAAATTGGGGAAGTCATAGTCACACTGACTCCGGGCAAATTGTACTCTTGGCTAATCAAAGATCCCTTATTATAATTGTCAAGACGGCACTAGTGTTTAATAGAGTAGGATGAATGTGTTGTTCACCTTGATGAGAGGAATCTGGTGTTCGTTGCACAGGGCCTGGACCAACTTCTTGTACATGGGCTCGTCGCAGTTCTCGGCGAGGACAGCCAGCACTGCTTGCCTCCTGAAAACAAGACACAATATGAAATTACGCTATAGTTTAACAAAAAAACTAAAGGAACGTTCCCTAGCATCGTCGGGAATGAATCATTGTGCGGGAGGTGACTGCAGCGTGGGGCAAGCTACCAACAAAAGTAAGTGAACTACTAATAAATATTCGCCATGTCAATGGCAGACACCGAGCGTGCTCCTACTGGATGTCAGTTTTTTAGCCAATCCCTTTGTCATACTCACCATTCGGAACAACACTGGGCGAACATTGTAGCGAGTGCAAGAAGAGTATATTTATATCTTTTGTATTTTTTAGTTTCTCATTTGTCACCCAAACACGTGTTCTTTTCTTCTTTAAATATCAGTAGAGGATTAAAAGGAACGTAGCACACACAACCTCTATGTCCGCCATTTCGACTGCGAGTGTGGAGCACGGCCAATCCGAATATTCAGGCACCGTGAACATTACTTGAGACAAGCAATTCGGCTTAAATCAGTCGCCATCTTAATACTTTAAGGCTTCATATCTCACGATGCAAATTACATTGAGCAGAAAAAAATTGTGCTGACCAAAAAACTGAGAAAATTTTCTAAACCACAGCTCATCGTTTGACAAAGAAAAAGCGTTCCTGTTTTAGTTTAAAGAATCTACTGTCTTAGGCCGGTCTCTGATGGTCCGATAGGGAATCGACATAAACCTGATGCAGCAAAAAAGCAGGAAATGTTTCAGAATATTTCCTCCATCGACTCTCTGACGGGTCTGCAGTGATTTGTAGCCGCTAATAAATTGTCAGTATTGCAGATTTCTGTTATCACATTTACCGCTCAATGTTATCGGATTCAAAGTCGAAATCGAAAAATGTCGAGTGAATCAAGTGAAGACGAGGCTTTGGTATGCTATTTATTCCTTCGAATAAGACAAAAAAAAGGTGGAGGTTTTAGGTCCACTCCTACATCGAACGTAACATTCATTGCAGGTTATTTATTGCTGCCGGAAACTGTCCGGAAATGATGTTAAATTCCGACAAATGTACTGAATGTAAAAAAAAATACATTCTGAGAACTGGTCCACCAGCAAGTTACTCCATATATAAGAAGTCTTCCTACTGCACACCAAGCTTTCTCCGTTGTCCTCTTTACTGCATATGCCGGTAAATTATAGTTATAAAGACATGCATATTTCTCTACCTCCATTATTAGCCGAAAATTCATATCCCGCTCCATGTTTGAACTCGCAGGATAGATGGCGCATAAACGATCGAAACACGGAGAATAGACTTACTGGATGCGTGTTTACTGAGAAGCTACTGAATTGTTGTCCCGCTTGTGGTATAACATAAGCACATCGCGCCGCTTCTCCCTCCTCCGAGTCGTGAGCTAGCGCGCATTGAAATGTATGGCGCAGTGCCCTGTCAGTATCGGGCATGAGGTTTATGTCGATTCCCTACCGGACCATCAGAGAGTGGCCTTAGGGATATGTTACATGGCATAGCGCCCTTGAGGTGATTTTTCACAAAAACGGCGCTATGCAAATCATCCAATTATTATTATTTACGACAATATTTGTATTAATAATAATAATTGGATTACTTCTAAAAAAAGTGCTTACAAAGGGTGGAGATTGTAAACATAAAACAGTAAATCTATACAAGGTCGGGGTGGAAAGAAAGGAAAAATGTAGCACTAATGGGAGACCAGTTGATCAACTCGTGATCAGTTGGTACTATGACACGTGCATTAGTGTGGGCAACAAAGCTGGACCACCCGGTTACGAGGCACCGAATGATATTTCTGCAATGATCTAACCTAAAACAGGTCAGATCAAAGCAAATATTGTTTTATATTCATTGCCATATTTATAATTAGTAGTCAAGATTCAACAATTCCGCTTCACTGTTAATACGCATAGGTTTTTAAAATAAAACTTTGTTTCAGATTACTAAAAATTAGAAAAAATAATGACATGCATGAAAATGCAAAATAAGGTGTATAAATTCATTTAAAGCTTGGTAAAGTTAGAAGTTTTTGTATGGAATTTTTAGGTTAGATTTTCTTTTTTATTTGTAAACCCAAAATAAGAACCTATTTTATATGTAATTAATATACTCCATTATATTTAAATTAGGTTATTAGTTTGGGTTTAAATAAAAAGATTAAAAATTGAAGCGGAATTATAAAATTTACCATATATTCTTATAAATAATATTAGAGTCTTGACTTAAAATCTGGAAACTCACAGTTGTAGTCATTTCAAACTTCAATATGAATTTAACTACATTTTTTTCTTATATTCTGCCATTCAGTACTTTTACTGTTATTTGTCACATTACAGTGGTTATTTTTTGCAAAATAGATGTGATTAACTTTTCGGGAAAGCTAAGCGAAGGGTAATAACAAATACATAATATTTTTGCATGTGTATCGAAATAACTCAAACTGGTAATTTAAAATGAGATAGAGTTATTCACTTGCACAAACAACTAACCTAAAGATGTTTATTATTATGACAAATGGAATGTTTAGGGTACAATTTTACGGGTTACTTACTTGTCAAGAACCTTGGCGGCCTGGTGAAGTCCATGGACTAGTCCATCGTGGATCAGAGCGGTCTTCAAGACTTCTTGGAGAGCTGTGTTCACGTCAAGGGGTCCGCCACCCAGAACTGGCGCGGGGGGAGCTTCACTAAAAACATAACAAAACCCTTTAGTAATTCACACAAAACACTGTAACCATCGGCACTTTAAAGTTAATTGCATCTAACAACCAGACAGATTTATTTAGGGTTATGTTCGGCTCGATCAGATGAGTGAGCCTGTTGTCATGTCACCATCAATGTTTATCATCTCGAAATGGGCACTCCTTGATATTAATATAAATTTACACTTAATTTATTTCATTAATCCACTTGAACTAAATCGATTTCACTAGTATTTTAACTGTTTAGCGAACTTTAAACACAATCATTGACATTTTATAAGGAGGCATGAAATCTACTCACACTTCAACGTCGGACATGATTGTGAATGGCGTCTGAGCTGAAATAAAAATATACGATGGTTAAGAAACATTTTTTAAAGATTGTTTGAATAATTTAACTTCAAATAAACATACGATTAATGTGTAATTTAAGGATTTTAGAAGGAAGTTTCAAAAACATAGGTTACGTTTACCTGACACACCGGAAAAAGAGAGACGATCGGTGATGTCAGTGTTCAAAATAAACAATAAAATATTTTTTCTGTACTTCAAAGCGGGGCATATTTGAAATTATCAGCAAAATAAGTGAGCTATTCACGAAAGTACACTATTCAAATCAAAGTACTGCCCCATAAAAAACAAAAGAATTTCGGAGGGTGTTTCGTACTTTATGTAAATTCTGTATGTAAAGCATTTACTGTAAATGTGTTTAAAACTAATAGTTCATACTTTACGAAACGCATTCAGTAAGGTTGCTCTCTGACGGTCCGGTGAGGAACGAACTTTTCACTCGCTACTGGAGACACTGCGCAGAAAAGTCGCGCGATGGACTGCGATGCAAACCGTTACCTTACTTTAGCCAACTTGACTTTTCTGTGCAGTGTCTGCAGTAACCAGTGAAATGTTCGTTCCTTACCGGACCACCAGAGAGTGAGTTAAACCATAACTAAACATAAGTAATAAAATTATGTACCCTTTTATAAACTTTAAATCGAAGAATAATAATAGCATTGAACATTAATTTTATCACAATACTCGTGTTGATAATTGGTTTGCTCATGAATACTCTAATCTATTTTACTAAAAATTGTTTTTTTTTTATATTGTACAACAATTGAGTGAAATGCTCGTTCCTAACCGGACAGTCAGAGAGCAGCCTTAGGCCACTCTCTGACGGTCCGGTAGGGAATCGATATAAACCTCATGCGTGATACCGACAGGGCACTTCGCCATACATTTTAATGGGCTCTAGCTCACGACTCGGGGGTGAAGAGGGAGCGGCGCGACATACTTCAGTTATACCACAAGCGGGACAACAATTCAGTAGCCTCTCGGTAAACACGCCCCTAGTAAATCTATGCACTGCGTTTCGATCGTTTACGCGTCATTTATCCTTTGAATTCAAACACGGAGCGGGTATGAATTTTGGCTAATAATGGAGGTAGAGAAATATGCACGCCTTTATAACTATAAATTACTGGCATATGCATTACAGGGTTATTAAAACTCTTTCTTCAGCACTAACGCAATCTCTCATATTGGTATTCATTTTGTAATATCCTACGAGCAACGCGCTGGACCAGTTCTTGGAATTTTTTTTTTTGACATTCGGTACATTTTCCGGAATTTTACATCATCTTCGGACAGTTTCCTGGCAGCAACAAATAACCTACAATAAATATTACGTTCAATGTAGGGGTGGTCCCAAAACCTCCTCCTTTTTTGTCTCATTCGACGTAATAAATAGAATACCAGAGCCCCGTCTTTACTTGATTCCCCCGACATTTTTGATCTTGTGTTTGACAGATCCGATAACGGTAAACATAACAGAAATCTGCAATACCGACAATTTACCGGCCCGCTACAAATCACTGCAGACCCGTCAGAGAGTCGATGGAGAAAATATCGCGAAACATTGCGTTCATTTTTGCAGCACCCGGTTTATGTCGATTCCCTACCGGACCGTCAGAGAGTGGCCTTAAAGTCACGCATATTAAGTTAAAATTTTGACAAAACTAAAAAATACAAAATAAAGATATCGATTCATAAATTCTACGTATAATTATATATAATAAAAGTTATATATTCAGAATTGGCGTTGGCTCATCTATATGAGTACATATTTTTAAAGCCATTATATTTTTCACTGGAGTTCCTTATTCTGCATAATAAAATAAACAATAAAATATCTTTTATTATTTTTATACATTATGATAATAAGTCAGGAAAAAGAAAATGGTTGCTTCGCGGCGATATTACCATAAATCGCAAAATAATGGATTGATATTTTTAGTTCAATATTATGTCCATCATCATCGAAGTACTTTATTGGTTTGATTTTAGGTAGGTATGCATATAAATATTGAAAAGTAACTTGAACTAGGTGCTTTTAAAATCAATTTATTCGTATGCAAACTACAACACATAGCAATTTAAATAAATAAAATATATAATACTCAATGGCTTGCTTATATGCATATTTTTGTTAAATAAAGAAATTTCAATGATTAGAAAGTATTAAAATAATATTAATATAAAATAAGTAATACCTTTAATGTATATACTTTTTTATTTCATAAGGAAAAGCAAAAAAAAATTTCAACTAAGTGAGCGGTAGATACTTTAATTGGTGAAAAGCCACCACTCAGAATAAAAAGAGTTACTTGAAATGGCCGCGTTTAGTGACCAGATTTGAATGGCCAGGTACTTCCAAACCTTCCACTTACCCATCTACTTTTCCTTCTCAATCTCTTCAACGTCATAACACACCCCCAGGAATGCCATAGTCCCACTGGCTCCTGGCAGGGACTCTTGTGCGTCATTCACATAAAATAGTTTTTATTGGCCGAGTAGCTACCAATACCGCAGATTAATAACGCAGTTTGTGAATACACCGCTTTATTTTAAAACGAAGTGACGTATCGTATTGGTTTGTTACTAGCTTCATTGATAACAACACAATTCTCAATTTTCATGATTTTTTGACAAATTCGAAGGGTACACGTGTACCATTCGCCCACCCCGATGTCCCTTTAAACCCGTATTAATTCACCGGGATAATTAATAAGTGCAGTGGCGACATCATCTTATATATATCGGAGTTTAACTTTCAGAAGTTGTGTAAATTTGGTCTGGACTTCGCTCCTAAACGATAGTGCCTGACGTTTCGGCAAAATAAACATACCTTATGATTATTCCCAGTGATTAAAATACTAGTTTGATTTATCAAAAATCTGTTAATCATGGCTGACTTTAAGGATTGGTTTAACGGCCTTCCGTTCTTTACGAAATGGTGGTTGAGTTTGACAATTGGTTTCAGTTTACTAGGGAGATTCGGTTTGATAAAACCGTACTATATGATGCTCTTTTTTGAGCCTCTATTCAAAGAATGTCAGGTATGGTATATTTGAATCGTTTCATCACAGTAAACTAATATTTCTGTGTTATTTTGGGGTTTAATTAATGGGGTCATTTAGTACAAGATGCTAGAAAAATTACAGGAAAAACTATATATGTACTAGAAATGGTAAGATTAAAATAAAAATAAAAAACTTGAAAGAAGAATAATCATATGTAACTGCTGACCATGCATAAGTTGCAAGTGCGCCATATATTAAGTTTGGTAGTAATCTGTGGACTGGAGCTACTAGAAATCTGACATACATCTATTTTATGAATTAATTGTTATATGTGAATGATCTACATAGAAATTGAAAGAGGAGGTCCGAAAGTTTCGAATCTCACAGCTAGATTGTTCATAGTTACGCAAACGACTGCTTGATTGGTCATGCCGTCAAGTAGTCATTTTGCATCGGTTGTGAGTAAAATGGCTACTATGCAGCACAAGGTTTTCTGTGTTTGTGAGTTCTGTAAATTTGAATCGGCAGCTGTAGTGCAGCTTACCTTTCGTCTCCATTTTAACATTGAACCCCCAGTTCGAAAGAGTATTTGTCATTGGTGTCACCAATTTGAGCAATCTGTAAAGGAAAAAGCCCGTGCTGACCGCATGTATCAGAGGAGAAGGTGTGAAATTCAGTCCATCATTTCAGTTCTCTGTACTGTGTACACCCTGAGATGAAATATCACAATGCTGCTATGGAAATATAATGTTATGTTTGTTTTCCTGGAATCAAGGATATTACATAGGACTTCTCATATTACTTCACTTCGTGCAATAACAATGATTCTGTTTCTAAATTTTAGAAGAACATCAAAGAATGTACTCTGAGAATAAGGCAAATTCATCCATTTACTGAAATGTCAGTGAGGCAGTGAGGCACGTAACTGGCAGAGGAAGGATGAAAGTAGACTGAATGCTGTAGAAATGAGATCTCTGAGACGAATGTGTGTAAAACCATGTATGATCATGTGAAAAATGTTGAGATTCGTAAAGAATGCAAGGCTGATGTAAGCGTAGTGAGCAAAATTAAGAAAGGGACGCTTAGATGGTTTGGGCATGTAGAGCGAATGAACAAAGAAAGGAGTGTAAGGAGAATATATGATGCGAATGTGAATGGAAGAAGCCGGGGACGTCCGAGGAAGACATGGCACAATCAAGTTAATCAAATACTCGAGTCGGGCCATGTCAGAAGTCAGAATAACAGAAGAGAATGAAGCAAGAAGTGTATGCCAAGATCGAGTTGTTTGGCGATCCGTCCTCTCTGCCTACCCCTGCGGAGAAAAAACGGCATGATGGTTTGTTAGTTACTGAAATGTCGTATTTTATTATAATTGGGTCCGTCATTTCACACAACTTCAGTATATTATTTCGAATTTTCTACGAAGCTTATCTATACGTGATTTGAAAAATGTTTGTGTTTAGGAATTTGCGTTAAAAATAATTTTATTGTTCTGTTGATAATAATTTATAAATATATGTACCTACATAATTTTTTTTTCACACTTTGGATCATGGTAATAAAGTACATAAGATTCATAGAATATTTCTAAAAGTAAATCTTGAATAAAAGTACCCACTGAAGAATTGTTGCTGTTGTATTATCCAAGCTTAATGTATTTTTAATGTATTTTTTAGTTATGGCGAGTTCTGACGGCCGTGTTCTACTACCCCATCACGCCCCAGACTGGCTTCCACTTCCTCATCAACTGCTACTTCCTGTACAATTACTCGTTGCGGCTGGAGACGGGGCTGTTTGCCGGGCGGCCGGCCGATTACTTCTTCATGCTGATCTTCAACTGGCTGCTCTGCATCATCGTGGGGCTCATTGGAGAAATTCATGTTAGTATTTAAGTTAGAAGTAGACTGGGGGCACTCGGATTGAGACAGTCCAAAGTACTCATAAAAGATCCAAACCCCAAACGAACCTGGCAACTGCTGTAAAACTCCCGGTAAATGAGTAGAAACTCACTGAGGAAGCTAGCAGAACTACTAATGGGGCACTGCTGCTACATGTAACCAACTGTTAGGATTGGAAAGAACCAATTTCTGTAGTAAATGTGAAGAGGATGACGAAACTCCAATTAACCCATGGTGCCAATCAGTGGCGTGCACAGAGTTTTAAATCTGGGTAGGCAAGGCAGTAGGAAAAATGGTGAAATAATTGATATTTAAAAAAAACTTACCATGGACATGGTGAGTTTTTACCATGTGAGGCTGAAGGTATTGAGGAGGGGAACGATATAGGGGAGAGGAAGGTGGGGATGTACCTGGCTATTCAAATCTGATCACCAAACACGGCTTAAGTCATTTCAAGCAATGTGATAATTATTTTGTTGGTAAAATAATACTAACAAATATAGGTACCAATAGATGGCACTGGTTGCTACATTTGTAATTTGTACCGATAGGCATGGCCTTTTGCCACACTAACACAAACGAGTCTTCTCTCGTGCAGTGCGCACACGTTAATTTTTTCGTTTAGAATACCGTCAACATTTAATACATAAAGACATTTTGCATACTAAGTTCCTGTTTTTAACACGTTATAGTGTGACGATCGGTGGGGCGCACGCGCGGCCCTGCGATTAGTAGCTGGAGCTTAGTGTGTATTTTTGAAAGTATAGACTGATTTTCTCATAATATTTTTATAAATTTTAATATATTTTATGCGAGTTAGGTAGGTTAGGTAGTGCCTATGTGCTTACATAGAATGCACGCCTCTGGTGCCAATGTCCTGTCTTGTCTACAGGGTTGGAAAAACCCAGGTTTTTACAAAACTGGTTTGTCCAATATGCGGGTTTTTTAAGTGGCCTTTTTTCGGGCTTAGTATTAAACTGTTAGTGAGTATTTTAAATTATAAAAATTTTAAGTAATTTTCAAGATAAATGATGATCTATGCAAATACATCTATGACATTAGTTCACCTTCTTTACCAAAAATAATAGGAAGTACAGTTGATCCAAATTTTTGAATAATTAGTTTGTGTATGTCTGTTTTAGGTGCTGATGGATCCGATGGTGCTCTCGGTGCTGTATATCTGGTGCCAGCTGAACAAGGACACCATAGTGTCCTTCTGGTTCGGCACTAGATTTAAAGCAATGTATCTCCCGTGGGTGCTGTTTGCTTTCAACCTGGTCATCTCGGGAGGGTAAGGATCTTTACTACAAAAAAAAAATCATAGATAATAGAAACAAACGAGATGGGCCATGAACCATTATTATTATGAAATCGCACACAAAACGCGTGTCGCCAACATCGTATCTATGCACAGTAGCGTCCAGTACCAAATGCATAACTTTCATTGTCTCCGCTGCTTTGATAGTCACTACCGTTTGGTCATGGCTTAGCACGTTTCCATGCTTGTTTCTATTATGTATGGCGGATACCTTGAAAAAGTTGTTCTGTGTCAATAATTGCACTGAATTAAATGGTTGTTTACATGTTTTAGTGGAATCTTGGAGCTGGTTGGTATCCTGATCGGCCATCTGTACTTCTTCCTGATGTTCAAGTACCCCCAGGACATTGGAGGGCCCGCCCTCATCAGCACTCCTTCCATTCTGTGAGTATTTATTTCTGACACACAAATGCCACTTAGACAAAGTTACAGAATATAATTACAAAGAATAATTATTACATAGAAGAAACGAATTAATTAAGAATAAATACATTATTGTATATAAAAGGAATAAAATTTATTATAGGAGGTACTTTTTACCGTTTAAAACAAATTGTTATTATAGATTCATTCTTCTTTCGATTGATACCAGAAAGAGGTAGAGTCTGCTTGAAATGTTTCAAGTTACAAGTCTTCAAACATATGCGGAAAAAAAATGACATTTTCGGCAAACTAACAAAAAACGTTGAAAAATTGCTGGTATGAACCTAAAAATGAATAAATTCTTATGCTTTTGGCACCAAATCAATAAGGAAACTATATATCATGTGATGTTTAAACTTGCAATGTAAACAAAAGTAATTTATTGTTTGTAGTTTGTACACAAAGTTTCCGTGAAAATTGAAACGACATTAGGTTATGTCAGTTATACGTGTTCAAAATATACAGTATATATTTATAATTGTTAAGCGGGAAAGAATTTAATCTTCTTTATTATATATAAAAATGAATGTTTGTCCTCAATTTTCTCGAAAATTACTCCACCGGTTTCGCTGTAAATAGCACAGTTTGTACTTATTAGTGAAATCCAATATGTAAAACTGTTGCTGTAACGTTTTAAAATTAGTATGAAAATTATTGAACCCGCCATGTTGTATTGAGGTTAGCCCATATATATATACCATCCTGGTTAGCCACAGATTACATATTCAAAAGAAGGTTTGTTTGTGCAGAATATTTTCAAAATGGAAAACACAAGTAGTTACCAACTTAAGAACTTTGTTATTTAGATATATTTTGAAAAAATAAATGTTTAGAATGAACTAAAATTTTCAAATGAATGTTTCTTTTATAATTTCTTCAAATATTTGGTAACTTTGTGGCATTATTAATTATATAAATTAAAAATATACTTTGTATTTACCACTTTAATTAAAATATATAAATATTTCTCTACATGTTTCGATAGCAATGCTATCATCTTCAGGAATAAATGAATACTAAAAAATAATTTCAAGTATAGAAAAATGATAAAAAATTTAAAAACATAATTTAAGAATATACAATTTTTGTTTATGCTCATATTTTGTATATTCTTAAATTATGTTTTTAAATTTTTTATCATTTTTCTATACTTGAAATTATTTTTTAGTATTCATTTATTCCTGAAGATGATAGCATTGCTATCGAAACATGTAGAGAAATATTTATATATTTTAATGAATGTTTCTTTGTTTAGAGATCTTTCACTGTCAAATTAATTATGGCACCCAGATGACAAGCAAGAATTCACAACCTCATAACTTTATTAAAAAAATAAATATAATCCCGAGCAAGGTCGGGTACACATCGGCTAGTATAATATAAAAATATAGAATATATATACACTGTTCTAGTTATCAGCAATACGGAGTAAGTGCCAGAAAATGTTGATAGAATTTGAAATTCCATAGATTAACTAATATCAGTGTTACCACTGTGAAACCTCATTTAAAAGGAAGAAAAATTCTGTTCCTACTTGCTTGAATTTTGTCATAGTGAATGAAGCATTAGCTGTTTTTGTTGAATTGATCACTAATGTAAACGTTTTGTTTTATGTGCAGGAAGAGATGGTTCCCTGAGGCACGCGGCGGGATGGGCGGGTTCGGGGTTCCGCCACAATCGCGGGCAGCGCCCCCGCAGCCAGGCGCTGCCGGCGGAGGTGGCATGGGTGGCCTGTTCCGTGGACACCAGTGGGGTCGTGGTCAGCAGCTGGGCAACTAGACAACCACCATTTTGAAACAACCACCCGTACTAACTAAGCTATCTTCGCCGTACAACCAAAATTGAATAACCGCAAAATTTTTAACTAACTTAACCATCATGCTACTAATCAAATAGAAAAAGAACAAAACAGCAGAACTCATTTGATTTAGACAATGGGAAATAATTATTACCATCTAAAATAAAAAAGCGTAAAGAAGAAATGAAAAATTGTCCGAAAAACTGCATGAGTAGAGGCAGAGGATGGACTGCCAGACACTCTTGTCTTGAAGCACACTGTTTGAATATGTTTTTTGTGTACCATTGTTCCAAATGACCTTGCATGTGTCTGATGACATACTTATTCAGTTTGAATGAAGGATTTCAAAGGAGTATCAATTATATAACAATATTAAATACATGTCCCTGTCAAATAACTATGCAATATCTTGAAACAACATTATACTAACCAATACCTGCCAAGTTACATTATTTTTTTTAATACATATGAATTTATTTTTAAATCACGTTTTTCTCGTTCTGTCAAATAATTGAGAGGAAACAAATTTGATTATAATACATCAGTCCTTTGAATGAAAATTCACCGGAATGTAAGCAGATCTTTAAAAAAAGTTTGTGGTTCTTAGCTTTTTAAAAACATTTAAGCGGGAACATGTTTTATTAACAAACAACTGTGCGGTGGGAACTTTTATGCTGTAAATAATATTGTTTGAAAATGACATCTGTGTGTGTGGTGTTGCCGTCTTATAAATTTAAGAAAAGTTCTTAAAAAAATTAATTTCTGTTGAGGGGCAAATTTGAACTCTTCACACTTGTGTGATTCAGGGCAATAAAAAATGTTTTTTTTTACCCGTCACTAGATTGTTAAAACGTTGTATTTTTTTTTCTGTAAACGAATTTTTAGGATTATTCAAATGTAATGTTATGGGTCTGGGGAACAAAGATTCAAGTCATAAATTATTAGGATTTTCCATAAACTTTTTGTAAGAGGTGATTAAACTATGGTTGTTAGATCTTTTAAACTGAAAATAGGCACCATTCCAAAATTATTTTTCTAGAATATTTTTGGTGCTGGATAAATAATATTCTTTGAGTAAATTTTTAAGAATTTAGTTTAGTGAGAGTTTCTTTGTTATTTTCATTTTATATTGAAATGTTACTTATATAAAGTGTACTAAGATTAATTATTGAATGAATGAGCGATATATTATGAAAAATATTGTATCAAAATAATGTAATTCACCAAAACATATTGTAATCGATAATAATTGTTTGGTAAAAAATTTTGTTCTTTTTTTAAAAACTATGTCGAACGTAGGCATGAATGTGAATAAAGCCTGTTAATTTGAAATGTTGTTTTTCTAATGTACAGTCCAGTAAGTAAAATAAAATTATTACTAAAAGGTAAGTCCTGTTGGAATAAAAACTGTCTTATATGTAAATAAATGAAAACCCTTCTTACCAAATATTTTGTTGATAAATGATTTTACAATAAGAACTCCAGTGAAAAATATGTATTCATATAGATCAGCTAACGCCGATTGTGAATATATAACTATACATAGTGTACTGGACAGATGTCCGCACAAGACTGAAATGTAGGTTGCTGGCTCCAAACACGCTCTCGTTCTACTTTTGGGGATGCTGAGTGGGGGGGTGCTGGCTTCACACACCCAGTGCTGAAAGTGGGGCACTAGATGAGCTGATTTTCTGCCTTATCCTGGTACTTGCGGTCCTAACAGGGCCGGCTAGTTTTGAAGATGTAGGTACCAAGATATCCTCAGGCAGAGTTCAGGCTTGGCGAGGCAGCAGATGTGGAAGGTTTCAGGGAAGGCGAAGGCAAGATAAGTAAAAGACTTGTTCGGCTCTTGAATGACAACTGACTCTCCATACTGGTTGTTTCTCTATTTAAAAAATATTCAACATCTGTTCCACGTTTAGGGGTAATTATTATTAATGGGGGCAATTATTTCCAGGAAAGAAATGCCCGCAAATATGATCAACAAAACTATAACACAGATGAATATATATTATATATTATAACAAATTGTAAATCTCGCATTTGTACAGTAATAAAATCCTTTATCAAGGATATATCATCTCACGAATATTAAGAAACTCATAAAAAAATGGAAAATAAATGACTTGATTAAATTAATGCTTATTTGTACTTGCACAGTAATATGATCCTTTATCAAGGATGAATCATCTTATGAATATTTAGAAACCCATAAAAAAATGGAAAATAAATGACTTGATTAAATTAATGCGAACCTCTCATGTGAACAGTGATATTATTTTAGGAATGCACAGAAACCTATAAAAATATGAAAACAAAACCATAAAGCAAATGAATTGGTTAAACTAATGCGAATTCCGCATTTGCACATTGATAAGACTTCTTATCATGGCTGGGTAATCGTTTCATCTCATCTTATTAACATCTTCAAATTTGGAATGAATAGGCGTCTGATACACATAGAATTTATAAATCGTTATTTAAAAGTGAATAAAAAATCATCTTATCAAAACACCTTGTTATGTTGGTACCATTGCAATTGGAACATTTGTCGTCACATGCGCATTCTGTTTTTCAATTAGTATGGACATTATTATTTTGTATTTTTAATATGTATTTTTTTAGTTTTGGTGAAATTTTATCTTAATTTAGATGACTGACATCTTAAATTGTTGTTCAATACACAAAAAACTATTATTAATGATATAAATTAGAGTATTCATGAGCAAACCAATTATCTATGCGAATATTATGATGTTATTGCTCATTACTATTATTATTCTTTGAGTTAAAGTTCCTAAAAAGGTACATAATGTTATTACTTATGTTTAGTTATGGTTTACTATGAATAGCATATAAAATTATGTATGGTAAAGCTCATCCTTGTTTTGACATTCTAACCTCAAAACCGAACGGCCATAGGTTTAAAGCATTTTGGCAGACTTGGAAAAATTGAAACTTATTTTTACTATGAAAACTAACTTTAGAAAAAAAAAAACGAGCATCATTATTGATAAAAAAAAAAATTTGACTGGAGTTCCTTATTTAATTTTAAAAAGAGGTTTATTTATTGTTTTCAAGTTTAATTTGTAGAACTCTTTAATTCTAAGTTTATTATTAAAATTAATGTCATTATTAAAAACTAAACAAAAGACGTTAAACTTGAATAAAATAAATAAATTAACATTCGTACAACATTTTGCTGAGTCTCTTTGAACTCCGTGAATACAAATGAATTGAAATAGAAATAGAGCAAGTGCGAACTTGCAACGATTCCTTTCTATCAAAGAAAGGTTCGTTCTATGAAATAGACCATAGAATAGATAAGGTAGAAACTCAGCATTAGAAAATAAAAATTTATGACTTGAAGAAAGAATTGAAGGTAAAATTGTAAAGGTACAGCCACACACAGTAAAATTAGTATTAATAAATAAACTACATAGGTTGAACTATTGAAGTAGAACAGGTTCAAAGGATTCACATTTGTCTGGATGGGAGGATAAAAAACAAATAAAAACACACCATAACTATGAAATATTTACATTTAATTAAACTGCAGAGATATTATTGTAACAATGATTAAGTTGACTCAGTGGTGGCCGTCGTACTCTCCGGGCTTGGGCTTGCCGTACTGGCGCTCCCACCACTCGACGTACTCCTTCTTGCGGAGCTCGCGTCGGGCAAAATACTCGGGGTACATGGCCTTCTCCAGGGGGTGCCAGTAGTCCAGCACCCAGTCGGGGGCGAACACGTCGCGCTGGTAGGCCGCGCCGCCGGGCGAATGGGGGACTGCGGACAAGCGGGAATGGGTCAATCAGGAAACTTATTCTGTTCCCTCACTTATTAAATACATATGTATCAAGATAGAGATTAAAAGAGTAACATGGACCATAGCTAATAGAAACAAAGCGAGATATTATATGGAAGAGCGCCAACCGTCATTGAGCTACGACCAAACTGCACGGACTATTGGCTAAGCATTTGGTGTGTAGGTAGAAACAAAGATGGGGTGCTGCTGTGCGTAGATGTGATTTCCAGAAGTATGAATGAAAGATGCTGGTGACACGCATTGTGTGGGCGATTTTATACTAATAATGGTTCTTGGTCCATCTCCCTTGTTTTTACTATCTATGACTTAAGAAATTTTAGAAATCATGGCAACTTGTATCGACACACTTTATACGGAAAGGGTAGTTTTACCTTTTACGGAGGTTCTATTTTTGGTGGGAAAGACATTGCTAGTCAATATTTTTATTTTAGTGAATATTGTATACCAATCTGTTTGTATAAGTCCCACCTATACTGCCGTCATAAGTAAAAACACAGTATCTTCCTTGGGACTCTCAAGGAAGATACTGTGTTTTTACTTACCACAACAGTATATATCTTGGGGTAATTGCTGCAACTAGGTAACTCTGAAATCAGTATTTTGGAGTTACACACAAAACCATCTTTATTTCCTGGCCCATATATGCCATAACACATCACATATAACAATGTTTGCACCGGAGTCCTCGATTTTGCCAAGGTTGTAAATCTTGGGTTGGCATAAACCGAGAATGGCTGACGCAGATGGATGTTTGTTGATTCGTTATTTTAAATCAATACATTATAAGTTAGTGACGGCCTGTTATTACTAAATAAAGGTATGGCTATTGCGTGTAAATCAAAAATGCTGATTCGGAGTTATCTAGTTATAGTAATTACCCCTCGATATGTATATGCATCAAAAAAATGTGATACCGAGTCTTCCTTATCTTCAAACCCGTAGAAAGGGGTTTTAAATCATTACACTGGTGGGGCTGGAGATGCGGAAATTATTTTTAACTCTGTAATGATTTCTGTCAAGTGAAAACAAATTACCGGACAATATTTGAAAACCTCCTACTACCATCACAGTAAGCAGAAAAATGTTGCTTGCATAATGATGCAGGACTTAGCCAGCCGAGGAATTGAACCCACGACGCCTGGGTGGGACCCAGACGCGATGCCAACTCAGCCACTGACCGGTCAACACTGACTTGGTCAATATTGACCAAGCACCAAGTTTTACTTCAGTTTATGGAGTTGAATTATAAAGAATACTATAATTTCAGAAAAATTTACTTTTATACCTGGATTATAGTGAGTAAAATGTAAAAAAATAATTCAAACATATGCAGTATTTTCAAAGATATTGGCCTGGTACTTCGATAAACCTAGGAATGTTATTGGTTTTAAGACGAGCTTAGCACAAATCCGTATACAGGTTGTAAGTATAGATAACACCACTATAACATATTTTAACTATGATTTTAATAGAGGAACGTGTTTCTTTGCAAAACCAAACTGTCATCAAGATGTTTCAAAATGTCAAGTTGACTATTTGATCTTTTATAAAGTCACCAAGACCAATCAGCGTGGTTCCATATGCGAGGAACCCAATTGTAAATAAATAGCTTTTTTTTTTGCAGGACCAGTGCTTTATTCATGATATTATGATAAACTAACCGTTGAAAACAAACTATGTTCTAACATTTGAGTTTTAAAATCCCTTTTATAATTAACAGACTATTTAAGATTGAATATCATCCTTTATCAATTGATATCGCTCGATGAATCAGTGAAGTCCATACTGATACCATAGTTTTATGCCGATTTTTAAACAATTATAAGCATATACATTCAGATTTGAGGTTATGCTTCACACCCGAGTTTAACAGTCCAAATGACATTACTTAATTTTAACATTTTTATTTTATTCATACCTCTGATCTGTAGTATATTTGATTTACCATCTAATAAATAGCTTTTAATCATAACTTTCAGAAATGCAATTAAAAAAACCTTTTCATGTAATTATCTTCCTTGCAAAGCGTTAGATAATAAAAAAAAATTACAAAAAAATGTCTCAGAATATGATTTAGAATCATCTCCTTTCGGAGAGTCTACCACTAATTTCTAAACACCGTTTGGTTAAAGTAAAAAATCTTGGTGTTGCCAATTAAAACTTTTTAAAGAATCGCAAAGCCCTCAAATTTTGCCGACATACTACGTCTTCCATCTACCGCATCCTGAATTTTCAGTTTGGTAATCTTGTTTTTGTCACCCCTCATGGACCCGGTGTGACAAGGAATTCAAATTCTATTATTTATATATCCACTACAATTTTGCAATCAGTAAATATCGGAGATTTCAGTCTAAAATCTTCGAATATTATCATTATTTGATTAAGTCGCGGTTATCCAGTACACCACTACACAAGCAACATTCTCTTTGTTCTGATTTATCTGTATATACCTAATAACATCACATTTTAAGAATATTTTTTTAAATACATCATGTAGTAAAGTTTTGGCGAGACAAATGCAATGCAATTATTTACATAAATGTAAAATTGAAAAGATTTGTCACTACTAGCGCCGCAGCGTCTAAAAAAGGAACTACTTGCGGATAGGAAGGATTAAGCGACCGAATTTATATGCTTAAATTTTAGCAAGGATTTATGTAAATTATCTCTTTTAATCATAAGGAGCAACTGTTATATTGACCCATAGATTAAAACAGAATGATTTTTTTTCAAATGGGTCCCTTCTTTTGTTTTCTCCCGCACAAAGTGTGTTAAAAATGCTGGGTATTTCTTAAATAGAAGCATAAAAAACTTACATTTCTTTGGTTGGTAATGCATCTCTTGGAAGAGTTCCTCGTTCCCTTCAGCCAGTAGGCGTCGAGCTTCCACTATGTCTACTATGTCCTTGTTCTTATCGAAGCGTTCGCGCAGCAGCACGCATCTGTAGCGCATCACATCCCTGGAAATAGAGAACATTGCTTAGCTTATTTACTATTATTGACAACTGCCTCACTCTGCTCCCTAGAAACCTTTAGGAGAGAGTCTTCCGGTTAGTTCTCACTGCAGAAGACCGGTGGAAATTTGAGTGGGAAGCGGCTGACGTGAGAAATGTTAATCTCGTACCCGATTCCATTGAGAGACAGCCTGTTTGCTTTTCACTGCCTCGTAAATTTGGGTCCTCCATCAATAGGATTAGGTGCTTTGTTGTGTGATATGATGCACAAGTAGGGTCATAAAGAGTCGGTGATGTGTGAATATGGTGCGGTGTGGACCACCGAATATGTGGTCAGTGAATACCCGCTCCATTTGTTCCTCGGCAGAATTGACGAGGTCCACAGGGCGACACCCGCAAACCTAGACTAGCTCGAAGACCTGGATGTTCCCCTCTGACCTCCCCATCATATAAAAGAGGAATTTTATTGATAAAAAGACGGTTGCCTAGCTCTTGCAAGCACTCAGGCTATAGGCTTCTTTTTTATATAAAAATGCATCATCTTCAGTAATTAACATATTTTAATAACGACTTAAAACATGATACTCGCATGGTTCTTGCAAAATACTATTCCGTACAAATTTGTTACTAACAAATCTCAAAGCTGCGCACACGGTTACCTTGTAGATTCCGAAGGATTGGACACTCAGCACGGTTTCCCACCGAGTGCTATGAGAATGACAATGTATAAACTATTCCTTAGGACAGAAAGCCCCATAGATGCTGAATTCATAATGCACATGTGGAATTCATTTCGGACTCGCTCTCGGGCAGTATTACCTATACGGACGAGTGGAGATTTTAGCACTGAATTTAAATGGCGCGTTGTTTAATGCGTGGCAAAATCATGATGCATGTTTGTTTAATTTTCTTATCTTTTTTATGGGAGTTCACTGCACAAAAGCACGCTAGAGAAAACCACCATTGGGGTTAATAAAATGGTACTTCACCGGGATGATACTGAGTATCTACCACTCTGTTGTATTTGATACAATGTTCCTGGCATGGGCGAGATCAAAAATTGTACTCATTCAAGAGGCCACCGACTACCTTCATCAGTTATTTATGCATTCATTTACCTTACAGACATAACAACATAAACTTTTTTAGCTTTCCATTAAACCTCGGTGATAAATTATACATGATTTAATCATTATCCTACTATTATTGTACTTTCTTATTACCGTGAAAATACTTTCATTATAGGGGCAGCTATTTATCGCAAACAAATAATTAGAATCGATACTGCTGAAACGTTGAATGCCAAAGAAAACACCATAAGATATTATAAGACAAGTAAATTGATAGATATATTATAAAAACTGTCTCCTTTATAACAAGAAATCGGCCACTGATATTTTTATAAACACTGCAGGATTTTGACAGGTCAATTATGTAACGTTCCTAGAAACTTTATGGTAGGTTAGAAATGAGGGATTTTTGTTATGGATATTTATTTAACCTGTAATTACCTATGGGGTGCCCAGCTTTCTATATTACGAAGGGCTTCTTTGTACAAAGTACAAACTTGTTGTGCGTGAGTACGCAATCCGACGATCGGAAGCCTTGCGCCAGCCATTTTTTCCGACCATAGAAATAACTTTGACAATTCACATTGAAAACAATTTTGCATAGAAAATTGCGATATTTCGAAAACCAGTGGCTGTAAAACACTAGGCGATAGGTTAAAATGACTTTTTTTTTTTAAAGTAGGTACCCAATAATATAAATAATGGGAAAAGTCACATGTAGCAAAAGTATTATTAAAAAATACAATTAGAATATAAAATGTCGACACAAAAGGGTACTAAATAGAATTTTCACAAAATACCAGAATAAAAACGTGTTTAGTGACGTTAATAACACAGTTGCTGTGTAGAACAGAATAGAAGGAGAATAGATTTTAAGTATCATCATGCTGAATTGAAGACTCAGGTTAGTGAAATATTATATACGCTTAAAAATGTTATATTGGTGTGACGGGTCCTCCGACCTTACCACGAAGGATGTTTATATAAAAAAACGGTTACAAACAGAATTTTAGGAAAAGTTTCCCGAATTCCTGATAGATTCGATACCATAAAAAAGTACAAGATCAAACATACAGATAGATGGTGGCATCGCAGCTGCAGATGTTGTAGATAAAAAATCTGTCGATATAAAATTAGTTCGTTAGTTCCTCATTTGACCACGTGCTAAAAGATTTTTTGTAAATATGAACAGAATTTTTTTTACCTAAAACCTTATTACCAACTTAATAATGGCCTGTGAACGTAATCACATATCAAAATTTAGAAAAAACATAGGTATCTATGCAAAAGTGATGGGATTTCAGAAGTTGATTGAAAATACATTAAACCTACGAAAAATGAATCAAACAGTTTTTTTCTTGTCAATACTGACGGTCTTTGACGTAGTTATGAATCATCTAAGAGGAAAATTACATTTATTTTATTTTCATAACGATAGATCTCGTGCTACGTTTTAGCCTGAAATCAAAATTTAGGCGCCCTGTTTTAGATGGTCTATTTTCCCGTACGTTTTTTCGTTTGTGTATGGGTACAAATCACAGAACAGATACAACGATAGAAGTATGTTATGTTATGTTACACATGATGAAAATGATAATTTTTTACAATGTCCACAAATTTAACATATAGAAGAAACATTAATGCTTTATGCCACGTAATACATTTACACGTTGATAAAATACGTTCAATATAGGACAATAACGTATAATAAAATGTAGACATTTAATAAAGTGGAACTATTTTTTTTTTCATTACTATGGCACCACCTAGCTACTTAACTGGTCTTTGAAATTTTTTCTGCAAGTAAAAAAAAAATTACGTACGATTTTAACAGTTCATTTTAAGGAAACTATCCAAAACAACATGACTCGATTATATTAACGTTTTTAAAATTAATATTTTTGATCTGTGAAGAAGATTTTGTTTTATTTTAATTTAAAATTTAATAAATCGGAATTTTGATACATCCATTTTAAAAATACAAAAACAATGCTCTTTCCATGTAATTATCTTCCTTGCAAAGCGTTAAATAATTAAAATGTTTAAAAAATAAATTGTATTAGAAAATGATTTAGAATAATCTCTTTTTTAACTAATTGCCGAAGACCGTTTGATTAAAGAAAAAAAATGCCCTTAGACCATTGTGCTTTTTTAAACTTACTTTTATTGTCAATTTTTTTCTTCTTTTAAATGTCAGACTATACCTACTCGTATTATTCAAAATGTCATTACTGAAAACTAGTGAAAACCATTGATATGAAACCTTGAGGTGATTTTTCACAAAAACGGCGCTATAAAAATCATCCGATTATTATTATGATATACAATAAAATCATCAGTTTTGACTGGTTTTACCTCTGAAAATAATTAAATACAAACAGATCAAAAAATATATATCTAAAGCGAAAAAGCTACGTAGGTAGGTACTGCGGGTTCCTCGGTTCCTACGTGCCCGTACGTGCTTATCCCTTAGCACACCTCGAGGTTGAGAAGAGGTTGACTTGTTATGTTCCATACTAAACTTGAGCCTCCTCTTCACTTCAAAGATAACAGAAGAACCAGAGACTAGGGAGATGGAGCTAGTACAAGTATGTACCTACCCACTTTAGCACTTCCAAAGAAAATCAGTAGGGTTTGCAAAAGGGGATGTCACTTTAAAATACCCTTTATCTATATTATGAAAAAACATTATTGTCCACACTCTTGGAATAACCTGTCATTTTATATTAGGTCAGAAACTTTGAAAACAAGAGATAATTGAAAACACACATTTTTTTAAGGATCGGGCTACCTAATATAAAATTCCCTTGGGGTGATAATCACAAAAAGAAGTTGACCTTGTTTATTATTACAAGTTCACAAAGGACGAACGCACGAAGGAAATTATGTTGTTTAATATGAGTTCACGCATGCATTAGTTTTATTTTGAAGCCATAAAATTAAATTTAGGAATGCACCTATTTAATCGCTTGTATTAATTTATTCGAATTCGACTTCGCTAGTCAAAAGAACCCAAAACAAACAGATGCGAGCCATCGCCGACCCTACTGCAGTATAAAACATACGAAAACGCCAATAAAACTAGAATGAATTGAATTAAAACGGTTGAGTTTGATTTCGCGTCAAGAGAATCAAAAAAGCTCAAGCGACGGGTGACTGAATTTGGATTCACGCAATTGCCAACCCACAGCAATATAAAACGCATGAAAAAGTCGATCAAATTCGAATGATTTGAAAAATAACTCCGTCGACAAAATTATAGAGTATTATAAGAATAAAATATAAGAATATTAAAAAATTTATCTATTACTCGGCTAATAACACTTTTGGATAAATGTATGCTGTTTTTACATTTACAGGCAACAACAAAATAAAAGATATGAATAGAGGTTTATCCCTCCCTGAAGCGTGAATAATCGACATAATTGGTGTCGGGTTTCATCCCTAGTGGGAACCAACACACACTACTCAAGAGAAGGGTTTTAGAACACGTGACCTAGTTTTTGAGAAGAGAAGTAGGTACCCACCTAATGCTTCCCTCTAGAAAGAAAATAGGAAGTAAAAAGAAAGTTGGCGGTACAGCTTGATGCATAACTTTGCAGACGAAAGTGCCAAGCTATTCTTTCGTCTCGAGACTCCAGGATTAATTTGTATCTCGCAAATAGTCCAGATGCGATTAAGACTGGAGACTTATTCTGGTTCACCTTAAGGGAAATTTCTAGTTCTTTTCTTTAGTCTTAAGACATTTACCTTAACCGCGATTCCGATTACATGTCAATTATACATTTTTAAAGGAGTTTGTGGTTTGACTATCACAATATTATTAAAAAATATAGGTTCATCACACATACTTAACACGTGCAGTGTATTATTACTTACTTTACAAGTGTGGTTTAATATAATTATTAGAATTTAAATCACTTTTTTCTGACATTTCTGGCTTTTGGCATGGGGTACTACTTTACAAACATCGCAATTTCGTTGATTCGGTTAATTTAATAGCATTATTATGAGACAAATAATAAATAAAGCAAAATTAAAATAATAAAGTTTAAAGTCAAAACTTACGATAATATTTAGTTTTTCTTTTGCTAAAACTACGCAAATATCGATATTTTGAAAGAATGTCGTTCGCTGAAAGACAGCTGTCATCTGAGAGAACCGGAACTGCAGTTAAGCAAGAAGTCTTGCCTTTAGACTTATATCTAATAATTTACATCTTAGATTTATTACTAATAGCTTACAGCTAAGATTTATAACTAGAAACTAACTAATTCAGACTTATAATTAGTGACTTACATCTATGACTTATATAGCTAGCGACTTACAACTAAGACCAGTAACTAGTGACTTAAAACAAGTGACAAACATGTTTATGAATAGGTGAGTCTTTTAAACAATATTGTTGAATGGTTAACATCTATGGTTTAGGAATAGAGACTAACAACTAACACATTTATATTTTAGAATAAATTAGGTAACGATTGTTGCCCTTGTTTTCAGTGATAATTTACACAACAATGGATCGTGTTTATGCAATGGAAAAGGATAAGGAAGTTTCTTTAAGAATAACCAGAATAGGTCTCCTGTTATACCACTATGGGCCACTTAACGCAAGTCACACGTCGAATGACCCGCCTTGTCCCACATTTATAGTAAATACAAGAGAATCTTCACAGTCAATGTTGACTATTCAATATACAACTGTCCCAAGGTTCTCGGCAATAATGTGTAAAAAAAAACCACAGAAAAAAAGATGAATCAAGAGATTTTATGAAATAGAAAAAAAATATTAGACACTAAAATGACATCTTAATTTTTCATTACGAACAAGGTAAGGAATCGCTGGTTAGGGGGGTGGTAATTCAGTCGTTTTTAAGCTTGTTTGTAAGTTTAACCTTGCCAGGAAACCTACCCGATTTGAATTTGATATTTGACAAAATTCACACCGTATAGTTGAGGTGTTAATTTTTAAACCTCTAGGTCGCTTTAAACATTATGTTTGTTTTTATTGTCGCATAAATAATGACAGGAAACAAATACTCACGTACTATTGGTATTTACCGGAACGACTCGTTCAAGGTGTGATAAATATTATAAACAATCAAAGGAGAAATATTATTTGCCAATAATATTAAGTGCTGTCAATAAAACGGTGCAACGTGTACACATAACACAGGGTTATTATAAACGATGAACTCAATGTCGTACCGCTGTATTTCTTGAATTATAAGTCATATGTGAATGATCTATACAGCAATTGAAAGAGGAGGTCCGAAAGTTACGAATCCCACCGCTGGATTGCTCACAGTTACGCAAGCGACCGCTAGAGTGATATTTTTTCAGGTTTTTACCGCCAAAAGTATTTTTTTTAAATAGTTTTATGAATATTAAGCCGTGTTGCGCTTTCTCCTCATTTAGCCAACGTTTCGACGTTACAGTGTCCATCATCAGGGTAGATGTGTAGATTTTTTTTATTTTTGTTTCTTAGTTTCTTATTTACCATCAAGGGAATCCACTTCGTAAAATTCGAACGAAATCGCGCACCCCGTATGCAGGTAGCGATAAGGTTGAAATTCCCGCTTAACACCGGCCGCACGTATCGATTTACAAAAAAAAAAAACACCAAAATGCGTGTTTTATTTTATTTTGTAAAGCTCAGGTATAGACATAAAAATATTTTTCGGTCATATTCTAAAAAACTCAATTTTCCACAATGAACAATATGAAAATATCCGAAAAATAGTACGTAAATAGGAGATTTTGCGCTTAAATTTTTTTTAGGTCTGATACGTTATTTTTTTCTAGGCTTATAAAAAAATTCACCAAAAAAATGGGCGGTTAAACTAAAGGCCAGGGTGTGTTCTACCTGCAGTATTTAATTAAATCATCTATGATATTTCTAGGTCATTACATTTTCAAACCAAAACCCATGATTTTGAATTACTTCGCATTGCATCGTTACTGTCTCTAAACTACATGTTCTTTATACAAAAGAATGACGTCATATGCGCCTAACACTCTTCACAACATGATGGTACTTTTAATTATTACCTGGTCGTTATTGCCCTTTGCGTCTTGTGATTATTTATAAAAACCCTATGAAATCTTTATCTCTCCCTCGTCAGAAAAGCAGTGATATATACACAAATTGTCTGCTTAGTTGTATGTGGATTGGAAGGAGTGTCGGCTATGGTTTATCTATTCGAATTTCTCCGCATTCGCCTTTGGAAATATGGAAAACCATAGAAAAAGTTATTCAGGAGGAATCGACCGAATGTTCAACATGAAAACAATATTGGACTATTGTGACATCGCGCGTGATGTCCTGTATTTTGTGATGTGTGTATGTGTGTGGGCAGATGTGTAGATTGTGGTGTAGTGTGTATTTATGTATGTTGCAGTGATACTGCGTTCCGCGCGTTAATCCTCTTTGGGTAGGTATTTCAATATGATAATAAGGATTATTATTATTATACTTAGTGTGGTTTTCGGCGTTGGGTTTCGGTGTAGCTGTCAAGTACCGGATACCAAGAACTACTAAGCCTCGGATCTGTGGGATCCTTTGTCCACGATTAATTTTTTTTCGGTTTGGGTCTCTGGTAATTTCGAGGGGTATTGTGAAAGAATGTACGTAGGTGAGCCAATAGCGCTGACAATCGGTCTCATTGGGATATCCGTTTTGTGGATTTTAGGTAGAACATATAAATAATGAGTTCTGGAGGCCCTTTCAAATAGTTTAGCACGATCGTCTGTTCTGATCAGTAAACTGAAGAAGATGAATACTGAGAAAGGAGATATTCTTGTCAGTTTTGACGTAATGTTTCTTTTCACTAATGTTCCTCTAGAAGACTCCATGACGGCTCAGTGAAACATATGATAAAGATATTTGTAAGCTGTTCGAACACGCGCCGTCAAACAGTGATTTTGTGTCAGCTGTGAGCAAAATGGCTACTATGCAACACAAGGTTTTCTGTGTTATGTAAAACTGAGTCAGCAACTGGATGTCTCTGTGAAGGAAAAATCCTGGGCCAACCGCGTGTATTAGAGGAGAACGTGCGAAATGAAGTGCATCAGTTTTAATAACCCTGTGAATTGATGTTTACGTATGTCATTACGCCGAGGATGCGATTGTATACAGACTGAGCAAATACCAAATAACAACACAATAACGTCTAAATATTTACATGAAATGCTTTTAAAGATTTCCTATGTGATATTCATTTTTTAAATGATGGTACATTTTTCATGTGAATACCGCACAAGAGTTCCAACTGTTCTCCACTGTCTCGAACCAGTGGGGCTATGGCATCCCCAATCAGGGTATGTTCAGTGCAGTAGGAAAAACAGCGAATTAAATTTTATTTAAAAAAAAACTCACCACAGGCGTGGTTAAGTTATCTCTAAGAATGGTTAAGCTACTGGACTAAGTCGATGTTGGTTGAGATTACCTGCCGCATCAAATACCTAAATAACCGCCCACTCATGCATATTACAAGCAAATTACTGGATATATAAAATTTCCATATTTTTTTCGACTGAGCGATTGTATGAAAGAAAGCTAACAAAATATGATAATTATTTCGTTATTAAAGTTGTATTAATTAATAGAGGTACCAACAGATGGCACTGATTGCTGGATTTGTGATTTGTACCGAAAGGCACGCCCTTTCTCAATACTAACACAGATGAGTCTTCTCTTGAATATGCATTGCGCACATATTTAATTTTTTTTAGAGAATAAGACTACATTTGAATACGACATGCGCGTTATTTTGTATACTTAATTCCTGCTTTTGACACGTATAGTACGGCGGTCCGTGGGGCGCGCGCGGCTCTGTTTTTTATAGATGGAATTTCGAGCGTATTTATTGCAATATTTTTATAAATTTACAATATTACAATATTAATAATTTTTATGTGCGTAAGGGGGGTAGGCATGTGCCTATGTGGAATGCACGCCTCTGGGTATGTTGTGAAACTGATGGGTGTTGTGAAGGGAAGAAGAAATTTAAATCTGGTCACTAAACATGGCTAGAGTCATTTCAATCAACGTTTTGATTCTGAACGGTGTTTCATCAGGGCGATACTGAGAGTATATTCCTCTCTGGATATGGTTCTAAATGAGAATCGAACTAATAGTGTAAGTAAAAGTCTTAATTTGGGAGGCAGGTATGGATACCGCCTCCCCGGGAACCTACGCTACGGTTGATAACTTAGAAGGGATCCCTGGGTTCATGAGGTGAGGCTTGTCCAGGTCTTTGGGGCTCATCAACTTCGTGGTGGATCGGATCGGGAGAGGCCGGTTGAGGGAGACCCCCTGACTACTCCAGTGGTGCTCTGTCGACCCTTCGCCTTGCAGCACAGTGGGGGGGATGGTTTAATACGTCCATATTCCTGGGCATACTAACCCCCAGAATCCTATCCACCTCTCATACCTAAAAGCGTTCCCGGAACTTTCCCTCCTTCTTTTTCCCAAAAATACCCTCCTCACAGTTTCAGTATGTTGTTCGCATCAACTCTTTATTCGATAACACTATATTCAGAATAAGATTTTTGTATTTTTATGAAATTAATAGAGCGCGACCGTTTGGCCAGCCACGCGATCAAATTCGAGAAAATATCTGAACCGCAAGTCACACACATTTTCTGTATCAGATTACATTAATTGGGTGGTTCTTTTAAACCCTACTTAATAATAATAATGGTTTATTTTCTTTAAAAAAAAAATGGTTCACTGGGATTTCCCGTGCTGAGGATTTCATTTGCAAAATATTAAATTGATGTGCTTGATGAAAAAAAAAATTGTAAGGTTAGGTGTTTTAAGTGCAGTTGAGTGGTTTCGGTGTTACTCTATTTGGTGTTTATGTATTTTCTATTTCAGATCTCCCTATGTAACGTATCCAGTGTTTTATTTGATTTTTAACTTTATTATGGTTGTTGTGAATTTTAAAGGATAGTGGGATTTTTTTGTAGAGTTTAGTACCATAGTATAAAAAGTTTTTTTGTACAAATGTTGTGTTTGTGGTTGCTTGTTGTATGTGTTTTTGACTCTGAGATCTAGTGTTTCTAATATGTGTGATTGTTGTTATTTCTTGTTTCTTGTATTTATGAATGTGAAGTAGTATTGTTTTTGAGAATAATTGTTTTAACGACATAATGTTAATTTAAAAAATAAAACAATAACTTTCTTTACATCACTTTTATTTTATACTTTTACCGACCGGGTTTCGCTACTACCGTAGCTTCTTCAGGGCAGTATACAACTAAACCAAGATACACATGTGTTATAGATTGATAAAAACAGGCGAGTGGAGGGCCAAGGGGGGAGATCAGCAGGTACCTGCTGACCGGAAATGTGTGTACTTTGTTTATTGGGAATAATTTAAGAATTGGACTTTTATTTAAATTTATTCGATTATTTATGAGTCTACTATTAGTGTTTTTGGTTTTCCTTATTTCTAACGCTTCCAAGTTATCTAGTTTCATTTTTATGCAGTAAACTAATGCCTGTATTGTTTTATTTTTTAAATTTTAATGTCACATCACCAAGTTACCGCTTCATATAAAAAATACATACTGTTAAGTTTGTTGAAGATTTCGTCAGTGCTAGTTCTTACAGGGACTTTAAGTATAATTTTCATGAAGCCTTAAGGACTGGCTTTTCATGATGACTAAGGGTAAACGAAACAACACTTTTAGCACGTAATTCTTTTAGAAATCGAGATGAATTGTTTGTTAGCGGGTGTACATGCGGAGTATCAGTGGCGTGCAGTTCACAAAGGCTGAAAAGTTATACAATTCATAAGAAAAACAAACAATAAAGAAAAATAATTTGGAAATAAATATTTAAAAAAAAATTCTGATAGAAATCGTCGAAATGTATTTTTTCCATGAATTCAGGAAATTGTAGGCTCATTTATTCAGTTGGCCATAACAATTAGCAGAAGATGATAATAAAATGTATGAAACAGGCAACTATTAAACATCTAAATTTTATGACAATTAGATAACTTTTCGCTAAATTTGCAATCCTTCATCTCTTCAAATCCAATCTTCATATTCCCCTTCAATCCCAGTCAATTATTTTAACAAGATCTTTAACAAACTACAACCTCAATATCCCATTCAAATATACCACCCACGGACAAAGTAATTTTAAATACCATGCAATTAAACTATATAATCACAAGCCTACACCTATGAAAAGAGAGAATACACCAACACTTTCATTAAAACTAAATATCTCGATCTGGATAAAAACAAAAGGAACAGAGTTTTGTTCTTAACTTAATTACACCAAATAAAACACAACATTTACATTAAATGTGATTATAAATGGTATTTTTTATTTTCTCTATAATATTTTTTAAATTATTCTTTAACATAATTGTATTATAATTTCACAATATTACTAGATACAGTCAAACCTGGTTATAACGATAACGGTAATAGCGAGTTCACGGATATTATAATATTTTGGATTAGGCTTATTTTCATACAATCGTTGGCTGTTATAACGAGGATGTTTCACTGATATACCGTACAAATAATTTCTAAATACACTCATAGATCGTTAGGTCTGAAAAAGAATAATAATCTTATTAAGTAAGAAGAGAAAAAGGTATAGCGCGGCGGCTGGCAGGAATTTCCTTAAATCCCGTATGGTACGGATTCATATTTTTATGGCACTACCTGTGTAAGATTGTAGGCAATGTGAAGCATTATTATTCAACGGGTACTATTGTCATATAAAATTTGCGAAAGTCATTCGAAAATTGGGCTTTGCAATCTTGTTTCTTTTTTACATCTTCTTTTGTACATGTAAAGAGAGTGAACGAAGAAAGGAGTGTAACGAGAATATATGATGCGAATGTGAATGGAAGAAGAATCCGTGACGCCCGAGGAAGACATGGCACGATCAAGTGAATCAAATAATGTAGGTTTATGTACACGTGTTCATATATATATATAAATATATAATTGAATATTTAAAAAAAATATATGTATAATTTAAAAAAAAAAGTTTTTAACCTTTGTAAAAAAATGTTTAATAAATAAATACTCGAGTCGGGCTATGTCAGAAATCGTAATAATAGAATACAATGTATGAGACGTTGTATGAATGTGAATGAAGAAAGAAATGTATGACAAGATCGAGTTGTTTGGCGGCCCGTTCTGTATTTCCACGCCTGCGGGGAAACGCGTGATGGTTAGTTAGTTAGTTGTATTACTATTCTGTATGTACGATTTAAAAAAAAACAGTTTTCTGATATAACGAGGATCAGCTATAAATGGTAGATTTAGTTTAGTCCCGTCGTGCTCGTTATAACCGGGTTTGACTGTATACCATAAATACGTGAACACCTCAGTACAGGTTCTCTTAGGAAGCCGTTTACGAAACGTTATTATGTATGAATAATTTACAGTAACGACATATCACATGTGTAATAAAATAGATAAACAGATAGATAGATTATTTACATTAACACTCTGTAAGTTTTTGATATTGTATACATTATATTTTTGGCAATAGTAAGTTTCTTGATAAAGTTGTTCCCTTCTTGCTACGCTAGCTGGGGCCGTATTATAGCAAGTAGTCCATTTCGTTTCGTGGTAATATAAAATAAAAAAAATCTATTTTGTCAACATAATAACACATGTGTAGTACACCTTAGATTATTTAATATTAAAGCAAAATATATATTAAAGATACCCGTACTAAAAAAAAACGAACATTGATCTATGTAGTAAAATTTAAAATAAACATACTCATTGTAGTTAAAGTCCAATACAAAAACAATACAGTAAAAAACAACGCAGGAATAAATAATTTTAAATAAATTTACGAATAGACTAAATCAAATCTACGCTATGCATGATTCTTTCGGCTGCCGAGAAATTACTGTTACGTAACGAACCGTTTCGTTAACTGACCGTTATCCGTCCGTCTTTTAACTTAAATAATTGCCATTCGCTTGTCACCACTTTCACTGTTCGATAAGACATCCATTTCACAAAAGCAAATTATATATTGTCATTTTAATTAAAATAGTGTACGGTTTCAAACAAGCGATCGTCTGGAAACAACTGACAGCTGTCAAACTACCGTTAATCTGACGAACGTTTATAAAACGGCGAAATCGGGCGGTAAACCAAACATTAGTTAAAATGGTGTCAGGCGTTACGAACGGATGGTTATAAAACCGGCGGTAAAAGGTATTTTTTAAATCTAGTACTGAATAAATTTCCTATAGAGGGTGTTTTTAGTGGGGGTGTAACCTATTATATGATATTCTTATATAATAAATAGAAATGAGTAAATAATTAAGAACTGCAGCGCTGCCTGTTTCATGCAAAAATTATTTTTAGATTTGAGGTCAAAATACCCATCCAAACTGAATGCTATATTTTTTTAATTGAAGGTTTAGTAAATATCTAGTACGAATGAGAAGTATTTTATTTATTTTGGTTTTAAATAATGAAGAATATGCCATGAAAAAAAAAACTATTTTTATAATTTTAGAGGCAACTTAGTAAATTATTTGCGGGTTAATTGTATTTAAAAAAAATCATATTTGCTATGTAAATATGATTACGTAAATAAAAATATAAAAACAAAACATTAAAAAAAAAAAGGTTTTTTCGGGTCGATATTTTAAAATATGTACGTCAAATTTGTGTTACAACGTAAATTGGTCGCTTTTAATTTAATTTAATGTCCACCATAGTGCTTATTACAATATTTTTTTATTTTTTATTTATTTATATTTAATTATATTTTAAAAGCAGATGGGGTAAAACGTTTTTTTTTAAATCACTGTTAGCCCCTAAATAATTTTTAAAGATCGCGAATCTAAAAAAACGAAAAATCAATTATTTTAATGGGCTATATTTCATAATGTGAAACAAAAATAAATAAAATACTTCTCATACGTACCAGATATTTATTAAACCTTTAATTTAAAAAAAATGTATCACGAGGTTTAGGAGAGTATTCTGACCTCAAATCCAAAATTCAGTTTTGTATGAAACAGGCCCCCCAGCCGTTCCTGTTAAATCACCCATCTTCCTCGATTATATTGTCAATATCTATGGATATCCCCAAAATCTGCATATCAGTGGCCGTTGATTACAAATTTGTGTCGATATGTGTTGTTTTTTGGTAGTTTGATCTATTTTAGAATCCATTTGATCGGTTTCTCATCCGCTCTGTATTTATAAGAGCGTCCGTTGAGAAGTGAAAGTGATCTTTCGAATTGATATAATAACGCCACTCGCCTGTCGCCAGGCGGCTGGCTGTCATTCTTCCATCTTTCACAATGAACCACTTGCACAAAGTTTCTTTTTTAAATTTTCGTTTCATGAACGAAATGAGATTTTTTAATCATTTTAATAATTTTATTTTTTATTTATGAAATATATGGGTACACACATTGTAATAATATAGTTAGCATTTCACGTAACATAATTTAATACTACTCTTCCATTAAAAGCTTTTGCTTGTGGATGGAGGAGGAGTGTACATTAATTTTGCTGATAGTTAAATAATATTTATGGTACATGCATAAGCATTTATTTTGAATATAATATTATGTGCAGTCTTAATAAGTGCATTGCAGTTTGATTATGAAAAAAAAAATATATAAGTGAATGTGGTGCTTAGAGACATTTTTACTAAGTGTCAGTATACTGCATCGTAACAAAGATAATGTACTAACTAACTCACTCACCGTCACGCCGTTTCTCCGCAGGGGTAGGCAGAGAGGACGGACCGCCAAACAACTCGATCTTGGCATATGTTTCTGGCTTCATTCACTTTCATACGACGTCTCCTCTGTTATTCCGAAAAAAAGCAGATTCACAAAGGCTCACTTTTATGCGGTTACATGTTTCGTATATCCTTGGATCGTCCATTTCCTTAACATTCAGTCTCATCTCTACACAATTTTCATACTTGCTTCTCACATGATCATTTTGCAGTTTTTCAATTTTGACTCTAGTTGACACCGTTTTCACTTAGAGCGCCAACCGCGGAAGAGGTGTACTCTCGACTCAACCAGAAAATGGTCGGTTTCTACCTCAGCCCCCTGGAAACTCTTGTGTCTGCGGTGACGGCTCTCAACCTCAAGTCAATTACAACAAAATCAATCATTGACCTCTCATTTCCTCTTTCCCACGTACTTGTATATTGGTGGATACCTTTATGATTAAAAAAGGTATTAGATACAAACAGGTTTCACTCTAAACATACTTCAAGCATTCTGTTTCCATTGTCATTCGTTCTTTTATCACCAAATAAATCGAAAGCTTACTCAAATCCATCCCTTCTAACTCCCACCCACCCGTTCAAACCCCTTACCATTATAATCCCTTCATTCACTTTTTTTAATCTCATCACATCACTCACACTAGTCCAAAAATCATCATTCACTTATCCACATTATTCTCGGACGTACGCATTCATATTGTAAAATGCATTCCAACATTCTAGGAGACAGTAACGCTGCAACCCCCTGACAAGCCCTCTCTGTATCTGGTCTCCCAGACCAGATGACAAGCGTATCGCAATGTTGCATCGTACTGCTCCCCCTTTTTATACTCTCTTATACAGAGAACATTCAAACTTTTCCTTTCCATCGTATCACATAGTTCATTCATCTTTCTTTCCGTTCCTCCTCGGACATTCCACGTGCCAATTCGACATTGTTCACGTTCCTTCCTTCTCTTCGCACTGTCGAAGGGTCGGCGGTGTGATGGATAGCGAGCCTTTTCGACACCAGTGTCGGCCATTCCCTTCCACTGACTACTTAACTACCCATAACATATCATAACTAACTTAACATATTACATAACTAACTTAACAATTACTTAACTAGTGCTATACCATAACAAAAAGTAATATTAAACAAAATCCTAAGGCCCTAAACTGTCCAAGTATGGGCAAATGGTGAAATAAAATTAAACTTCTACTCACTTATCACTGTTCCTTATCACATGACACTCATCATTGTTATGCGTAACATAGTTATTAATATTATTATTGTACATCGTATCGGTTCCATGCTTAAGGTAGGGAAAGGGTAGGGGTACTGAGGCAGGGGATTATATCACAAGGCCATTCTCCTCCCTGGTGAGAGGGGTGTACCAGATGCAGGGCGCAGCGGGGTGCGGGTGCGCCAGCAGTCGAAGAGGAGAACATTTGTTCCAAGTGTACATGGTCATCTTAACCATGCAGCGGCAGAGGAAGGGTAGCGGGGAGGTGCAGGTTTCACCCGAGCGTGCGATTCCGCACATGTGGCCAATGTTCAATGTGACCGATTTCGGCCTCTTGAACTGCATCGCGTAATACGATAAACATAATGTTTTTAAATAGAAAATGAACAATGTGTTTTTTTTTGTAATACGGATTACATATTTTTGGTTCCGTTTATTTACAAAAACGCAAAGAAAAATTATACTTTAAAAATCATATTCGTATATTAAATATTTTGTAAAACATACAATGGGACGGTCAGAAAAAAGTAATATTTCTGATTGGATTTTGATAAATGCTAAACCTATGTAAATTTATAAAATATTTAATAAATATTTCTCTATTTAAAAACATTATGTTTATCGTATTGCGTAATAATACTATCATTATTTTGAATTAATAAATAATAACTCTCCGACGTCCCTCTCCCGTTAAGTAAAACTTTCAAATACTTTCAATGGTTTTCAAACTGTACTTATTTTCTGAAATTTTGAGATATATTTCGTAGAATTTAAAAATTTCCGTTTGATGATTTTTGGCTTTTGATACATTATACATTTTTTTAACAACTCGTAAAAAAATTACAGACTAATTATTTGTCGAATTTTTTGAGTTAGAAATCTGCAAAATGATGTTTACGGCCATTTTTGATTAAAAATAACTACTAGTAATTAAAAAAATTCTAGCACTTGTAATCGCAGTAGAAAAATTTATTCACATTAATTTTTTCTTGTAGAAAATGCATGCAAGATGCTCATTATTTTTATACTCTGTGTAGAACGAACTTCTCCGTTGTTGTATTTTAATGTTTCTTTTGTGGGACACTTGAAAAAGCTGGCTGCCAGTGGTAGCGGCATTCCGTGACTTTTTATTTCGCCTTTCGCCAATTTTCCGAACAATATTTAGGTTTTTGTGTGTTTTTAAACACATTGAGGTTTCAATAGTAAGTAGTGCTGTCTCCTAAGGGATTTCCAGAAACCCCTTTTTATTATAACATTGTTAAACCCGGAAATCTGTTGTTTTATTTACTAATGTTATTTATTAAGAGTAATACGGTAATTTTTGAAATGCAGGGAAAAATCGCCCTTACACCCCCTTAATTCCCTACACAATAAGGAGTAGTACGGTCTGTCCGGGGATTCAGACAAGGTATCTGCGAGCAAAAGTCGACCTTACGACCCTTTGATTTCGAACACAATAAGGTTGATTCGCAGTCAAAATTGGACCTGGAACGCGTTGGCATGGTAGAAAACACCTTAAGCGTATCGACTTTCGAAGACAGTAAGGCTCAGAGTCGGTCAAATCGGGTGCGTACCTCCCTACAAAGAAGTCAGTCGCTGTTGACTTCGCAATACAAATCAATTGCAGGACTGCAATAGGCAAAACCTAGTGTATTAGTAAATACATAACGTTATATTATTAAATCTTTCTTTAATGTTTTCACAAATTAATAAACTCTCGCTTGTAAGGAAAGTAATTTTTGTATTATGTAAATCAAACGAGGTTTATAATTTTGCGGGCAATATAAGCCGTGTAGGTATTCGGAAACCCTTTGTTACAGATATAAGATTTCCAGACACCTGCAGTTTAATGTCTTCGTAATTAATGTATCGCTTGCCAGAAAATTGTATTTTCTGTGATAAGTACATATTTTTAAAGCCTAGAAGGTTTAAGGTTTTACAAGTAAAAATATTATTATTTTTATAAACAATAATTATTAGCCTGAAACACTCATCGAAATTGAAAAAAACCTTCCGAGAAAAGATAAATGTCGCTGACAGGACTCGAACCTGAAGGTAGAGCATCTGACCGGACATCAGAAGGGTGCAGGTTCGAGTCACTGTCAGCGACATTTGCTACTCAGAACAATTTGGATGTTTCAAACTAATATGTGTTTATAAAAATAATTGTTACCCTTTGCGCTATGCACAAAAATCTTGTCTTAAAAACTTTAGTTTATCAATTAATAAATATTTGACAAGTCAAAGCAATTTTCACCAATAAATGTAGACATAATTTGTATCGACGCCATCTATTGAGGGATTTAGCCGTTACAAGCCTTTCTCATACTAATAAAGTTGGTTGTTTACAGGTGAAATATAATAAAAACAGCAATTATTGAATGAAACACTAGTATATATTGATTAACTTGGCGGGTTTGCGATAAGCCGACGTAGCTCAATGGTAGAGCATCTGACCGGATATTAGAAGGGTGCAGGTTCAGTCCTGTCGGCGACATTTATCTTTTCTCGGAAGGTTTTTTTCAATTTGGATGAGTGTTTCAGGCTAATAATTATTGTTTATAAAAAATAATTGTTACCCTTTACGCTATGCACAAAAATCTTGTCTTAAAAACTTTAGTTTATCAATTAATAAAAATATTATTTGTTAAAGTCCTACGAACGCTAAGCTATAAATTATTAAAAACGAAATTCCAGCGAAAAAAAAATTTTCTGTCGTTTTCCATTTATTTTTTTTTCATTTATATTTGTAGCTTACAATGATCATCTTAATATTTCTCATCAATCTCCGCGACCCCTCAGAATAAAATGTTTATTAAGGTTAAACAAAATGGGATAGGCTCTCACAGATGGCGCTAATTAAAATATTTTGAAAAAAAAACGCTTTTAGCACTTAATGCTTCTAAATATTGAGCTGAATGAAGGTGTACATACGGAATATGAAATGGAATAAATTAAATACTGTCTAAGGTCAGTTTTACAATAATTTATTGTATTTCTATAAGTTACTTGAAGGACTGCTAAGCGCACGGTGAGTGGAACACTTCCCTCCACCCAACTACAATGGCTCACTGTTCCCTAGAATATCGCACCGCCCACTGTAAAATGAGAGACAACAACCCTCAGGGAATACAAAAGGACGTGAATAGTAACATACCACTTCAAGATGACCTTGCAAACCTCTCGGCCAGCCGCCTGACGTCCAGGAAACCTTTTTGGACTGAAGGCGAAAGACTACTTTTATCACGATACTCCCCTGAAGAGTCGTGTCGAAGTCAGGGGCAGACCTCGGACGTTAAAAATAAGCACTTTGTTGTAGACCCTACTATTAAATTGCAAGGGTTCTCTCTCCCCCGGAAGACGTGGACCTCATTAAACCGCATCCGGTGCAGTCACAGCCGTTGTGCGTATCTGATGCATAAATGGAGCCTAAAGGAATCCGAACTGTGTGAATGTGGACATATTCAAACAACAGAACACATCATAGAAGAATGTCCCCTTCATCAGTTTCCCTATGGCACATCTGTGCTGAACCAAGTGACTCCCGATGCCGTCGAATGGCTGAATACACCAACTCTCCTCCACCATACGAAGAAGAAGAATAGAAATATTTTTTTTTGTAATATACAGCATAGATCTTCGAAAGAATTTTAGAATTCGTAAAACAATTGCAACAATTTGGCCGTTATTACGTTTCCTTGTCACTAGACAAAGAGTTTAGGTTATTCAGATTTTGAATAATTTACCGAAGATTTTAAACATCATTGTAATATGTTTTTAATCACAGAAGATAATATTAAGAATTCTTAAAATGAAACATGAAACCGAAAAGATACAGAACGAAAAAAGTGATGGTAGCAGCTGGGACTCGAACCCAGGACTTACATTGTTTATCAGGGGCCTTGGCTGTAATCTACTGACCTATGGCTACCCCAAACCGTCCTGTAATTTTTTTTTCTGTGCTCATACTTCGATTTCTTACAAACTGTTATTATCACTTTCAATTAAATTCCCATATATTTTAGGCTGCTACCTTTTTATCACGACTACTAGATTATACCCGAATTTATTTGTAATCTTTAGATAGTGCCTCGGATATACCTATCAGATTTTTTTTATTTATATGGGACATCTGTTGATTTTTTCTACAAGGTTAGATTAGTTTGAGAAGAAATACTCGAATTCTTGAAAAACTATTCACAGTAAAATTAAAATAATCATGTACTTTGCAAAACGAATTTCCAATAATCACGCTTATTGTGTCTAACAATGGAAGGTTTTTTCAAGACACGGTCAGTGAGACCCACGTTCACAATACTCTCTCACTCTTGTGATGCTCGGTAGCAATATTGTCGAAATTACCTATTTATTACAGACAATAAAAAAAAAACAAGAAATACACGACATTATTTTGGTCTACTGATTGGAATAATAAAATTGCACTATAAAACATACCGGCTTGATGCCGTTCATACCAGAAATGCAGTTAGATTTTCTTTGTACAGGGTTATTCAAAACGATGGACTCAATTTTGCACGTCGGCCCGGCCTTTTTCCTTTACAGAGACATCCAGTTTGCTCAAATTGGTGATACCAAGGACAATGCTCTTTCTAGTTGGAGGTGCAATGGTTAAAATATAGACGAAAGGTATGCTGCACTACAGTTGACGACTCACTTTTACAGAATTCTCAAACAAAGAAAACCTTGTGCTGCATAGTAGCCATTTTACAAATAACTGACGCGAAATGGCTGTTTGGCGGAGATGGAACTCTAGCGGTCATTTGCGCTACAATGAGCGATCTAGCGGTGGGATTCGAAACTATCGGACCTCTTCTTTTAATTGCTATGAGGATCATTCACATATTTTTATTTTATCTCCACACAGGAGGCACACGTCTTTGAGGATGCTGTGTGGAGAATTCTTTTAGAGGAAAGGACGAAGAGAAAGTTCTGGGAAGGGAAAAGGTAGGAATCCGGGAGTCAGTGTTTCTAGGAGCGACGGGCGTATTAATTTATCCCTCCCACTGCGGTGAAAAGCGATGACAAACCTCACCCCACGAACCAGGGCATCTCTACCAAGTCATCTGCCGTAGCGAACCACTTGGGGTGACCTATGGCAGAGGTGTTGGTTACCATTCAATGAATATTTCCCGGGGCGGCGGTACTCGCCTCCCAAATAGAACATGTTTGATATTATCTCTATAACCTAACATGTTACTGAGATAATATCGAATTTAATTTATTTACGTATTTTACTTGTATTTGTTTAACATTGATACAACCCAGTGAGTTAATACAGGTAAAGGTAAATAAATCAATTTCCGATTAAGACCCTATTGGTCAATATTATGAATTAGATTTAAGTCAGTAGTTATAAATCTTAGTTGTATAAGTCATAGATGTAAGTCAAATTTTTTTTACAGTTATTTATCAAACGGACCGCCCGTTTCTGCAAATAGTAAAGGTTTTTTACAGGGACTCCAGATTTTTATTTTGGGACTCCAGATCAGATGTGGCTGCCAAATTCAACAGTGGGGCATATTTGCAATTTGTACAGGGGTCAGCAGTTGTGTACTATTAAAGTATCTGCGGGCCCTGTACAGTACACCCATCTTCTAAGAGGCTAACTCTATTCTGGCTTCGATGGAGCTCCCGTGCCTGAGCTGGTTACTTAAATTTCCACAAAGCATATCAATGGAAGGCATGTCGGGAAGATTGCTTGCGTTGAATGATACTAGATCGTCATTTCGATCCCTTTTGGACGTAATCAGACATGATTACATCTTTGAAATATTAAATTCGACCAGGTTATTCTTATCTCAAGACGAAACCATAGGTTATTTTACAAGTCTCAGTAGTTGGTCGCTAGCTATAAGTTTTAGTTGTAAGTCACTAGTTATAAATCTTAGCTGTAAGTTAAAAAAAAACCTCTATTTTTGGACAGTTTTTGACATAAAATAGAACATAAATTATATACATTTTTTTACATGCGTGATTGTTTAAATTATAATTGTAAGAAATGGGAACCACATAGGCGCTGCCTGTGTGTGGGTAATATGAAAAATTTAAATAATCTGTGTTCTAGAAATTTGTTACCAGTCTAAATTATAGGTTAAATAAATTACTTGCAAAGTTCCCTTGAGGTGATTTTTCCATGGAAACGGCGCTATACAATCAGTATTTTTTTATTATTGTGTTTTTATAACACCCATGGTTAATCTGAGAGAAAAATAGTTTATTTTCCGCCATTACTGACATAAAAACCATGGAACACCAAGAAGTGTGATCTATGCCGATTTGAAAGAAAATTTTGTCAAGAGTTTAAATAATACCCTTAGACGACTCAGGCCAATGAAATTCTTAATTATTCATAAAGGAATATCGATATTCAAAAATGTTTGATCAATTTCACCAGAAGTAAGAAAAAATGGGATTACTTCCGGCACACTGACATGCCCACAATGCACTTCTATCGGTTATATCTTCAATGTATGGTACCGCGATTGAAGCGTCTAAAACAAAAATAGTTCAAGTCTGAATTCTGACAAAATTCCACACAGCAGATTTTTCATATTTATAATTTCTTCAAACGATTGGTATTCACTTTGTGGCGTCATTATAAATAAATTGATTAAAAAAATATACTTCGTATTCACCACTTTATAAATATACATAGATATCTACATGTTTCGAAAGCGATGCTTTGTTCATCAGGAATATATGAATACAAAATTCATCCCTTTCGAAACATGTAGATATCTATGTATATTTATAAAGTGTTGAATACAAAGCATATTTGTTAAATAATTTATTATTCATATTTACTTATTAGTTTATTAGAAGCGTACGTAATTTTAAAAACATACTGCTTATATCCATTTAATTTTCGGAAACTTATTCTTCAAAAAAATTAATTTTTCGACAGCGTGTTGATAAAAATGTCTTCATAAATAAACTTTCTCTTGGTAGACACGCGTTGCAGATTGTTATGTTTTCACCAGGCATAATTTGTAGCATGGCGGTGGTTCAAAGGTAAAATGATGTAACTCTAATAAAACTTTATAGTTCTGGGGAAAATTTATCACATACGTTGTTCATAAATTAGTAGTACATTCTGAAAGCAGATGAATCTACATCATTTTCTAAGGTAGAGTTTAGTATTCGAAATTGTCATTCTTGACGCTTTGTAAGTGTAAGTGTAATAACTGAATGGCAAACTGTTTTTGAAATATTTATAACAAAGGAGTAATTTATAAGACGTTAAATTTAATTAATTTAAAACTAAAACTGCTTGAAACAGGCATGCACTTAGGCATAATACTCGTATTTATGAAAAAAGGAGTTACACCGTTTTTCCTGCCAAGTACCGACCTGTCAAAATTGGAGGACAAGGATAACCTTAAATGGGAATCAACTATAAATGTTCCAAAATTGATGTTACTCAATATTGCCATTAGAATAAAATTAAAAGTTTCGTTAAATTATTCAAACATTATGCAAACGCGATTTCAGGCTTTTCGTTTATAGAAATATGTCGTAAACGTACTTTTTTTGTATTTAAACAAGGTGTCCAGCGGTAAAGTGCAGTAGCTTAGGGAGGTGATTTTATATTCTATATATAGTACAAACAAAAAAGATGCACAACTTTTCTCGAAAGGCTAACATTTTAAGGTAGTATTCAGGTAAACATGGTTGATAGTGTATACGGTAAAAAATCTTCTACGGAATAATATCATTATATTAGAAAAAAACAACGGAAATTCGATAAAAAAATATTTATCTTTTTATTTGTATTATTATGTAGAATCAACTCCCGAAGTTACTGGAACTTACTTTCGGACACCCTGTATAGTAATATGTATTCTCAGAATCACCCTGGTGAAACACTACTATTCAGAATCGAGACGTTGCATAGCTTAGTAAATGGCAATAGTCATGTTTCGTGACCAGATCTGATTAGACACTTCCCAACTTTCTTCTTCCCCACCACTCCATTTTGAATCCCAAAACTCCGCAATTTGAGATGCCATTTCGGCTTCTGGCAGTTGGGATTGTAGCACGGTATTCAATTTTTTTTAATGAGATCGTGAAAGGTGGACACATTACTTTAGTGATGGAAGCTCTTCAATTATTTATTCTAAGTAGGCCGCCAACTACCGAACTTACACGAAAACTGGTCGCACATTTTGAAATCCGAATTCAACCATCCCACCACTATTTGAAACACCTGACATTCGATTCGAAGCGCCCGCGATCGTCGCTTGTTTTCTTTCTCCACTTTTCAGTTGCCGCGTGAATTTAGAGCTGAGCGGATCGTTTTAGGCGGGAACTGCGAGTTTCAAATCTGCCATTTTTATTTTTCGTAAATATTGTCTTATTACCTTTCTCCTTTCATTTTTCCTCCGCTGAATACGGCGAGACCTTGGTCATTCGATTATAAACTCGAAAGTACAACGTGAAAAGTGAAAATATTCGGTTGCTGAGAAGTTGTGCATCTTTTGTGAAACTTTTCTCTGTTCGTTTTTGCTGGTAAGTACTGCACTTTTCTAAGATTTCTCATTGAATAATTGTTTTTATTTCGTGAATACTTCTTTATTATGTTATACTCATATATACGAGTAAATGTAGATGTTATCTTAAATTAGGTATTTCGTCAGAGATTGAAAAGTATTTTTGGCAAGATGTTTTAAGTAAATAGTGTCGGGCTTAAATAAACAGGCATGTAGAGCGTAAGTCAAATATTCGTTTCATATTTATTTAATTAAAAAACATGCATTAAATTAAAATAAATTTATAATCACTGAATATATTCCTTCTTCTTTCACAATTATTTTGATTACGAATGAAATATTATTATAAAAAACGCTTTAAATGTTGCGATTACAAAATTTTTTTTGAGATTATTGACAAATTTTAAAAATTTTTATGGAATACGATTTAAAAAAAAAAGCATATCTGGGATATTTAATAATATTTTTTTCTAGTACCTATTTGTACCTTTATGAACGCTTTTCACAATAATGCATTGAATTTTGCAAAATATATAATTTTCTAAATTAGTCGAAAGTATGATATCAATCTCATTTACAGAATTGAAAAGTTATCTGTGCAGTTGAAGGCATCACTACTGCTGTAAAATAATATCTATAATTAACATCTTCAGTTTAAAACCCGGTGTGACCAAATAAATTTTAATTAATTTAGTAATCAATAATATGTAGTATTACCTTGGTTCCCCTATTGATTCTATTCCATCTTACAACGCATCCAATTGGGGATGCCATAGTCTCACTGCCTCCGGCAGTTGAAAAATACTAAAATGTTTTGAAATAAAAACTAAAAAAAAAATATTGAAAACGTTCGTCCCTCTTTTGACCGACAGTAAAGAAAAAATTGTTAATCTGTAAATTCTTTATAATTTGTACCTCAATCGGATAAATAAATAAAACATCTCTCATAATGCCTAAAGGGACTTGTCTACTAAATCCACTGAATAGATAATCACTAGAAATGTGACCTATACCGATAAAAAACTGATATCATTAAATTACGTAAGACTTTTCGACTCCTAGGCCCCAGACAGGTCAATGATATTGATAATAGGTGAATAACTGAATAAGATTCATATACATATAACTCGACCTTCCCTGAATACACTGGAAGCGCTGCAGTATCAGGGGAGGCTAAACATTATGCAGAAGCATTGCATTTGACACGAAGTCTTTCTATACTGCTCTTTTTGTAGTTTGCCCAAAGTTGTTTACACGTATATAAGTTGCGCAGAAGGCAAGGAATAGCGTCCTTTTCACAGCGGTACTGCAAAGGAGAAATCTTCTGCTGAACATGTCTGCTTTTACGCTGAGAGTTCGTCTTTGCCTATCAATGTCATCATCATTCATCAGATTACTGGTGATTATGTGTCTTAGGTATTCAGTTCCTTCAGTCACCTTCAGCATCATACCGTTCAGGGTAGTTGGAGGAATACTTTTATAATTCAAAAAGGTTTGATCACTTCTACCAGAAGTAAACAAATATCGATTAATGGGCACACCGAAACACCCACGATACACTTCTATCGGTTAATCTATTCAGTGACTAAACCGGTCTTATAAATCTTGATTGAAAATGAATAGAGTTTCTGTCAAACAGCCATCACAAGTGGAAAATTAATGTTTCACATTGAAACACATTGAAAAAATATTCGGATTAATTATGACATAATTTATCAGGTTACATAATTGATCAATTATGTATTCATTTTCTAATAATAAGATAGTATTAGCACACATTTTGTCGGTATGCCAAAATAGTAGAAAACACGTGTTGCGACATAGAATTATTATTAACTAGTAATCGATTTTTATTAAAAATATATTCATTATAAAAATTATAATTGCTATATTTTAAAAACATCTACCTTTTGTTATATGTTTCCACAAAGCAAAAATACATAGATATGCCCTAACACGCAAGGGGAAGAAAACAAAATAAAAGAGGCGTGGGGCGAGCTAGGCGTGCCGCCAATTTAAGTAAAACAGCAACTATGTAAAAAGGTTCGACTCGTTTACAAAAATGGTATATTTTGTTAGAGTATTCTAATCAATATTATTTACTATGTTTATTGTTTATATAAAAAAATCGTTTTGGTGACGGTTAAGACATACTACTTATGACCAGCGGCGGTTCGTGGCCTATCTCATGGGAAGTTTTTTTTTTTTTTTTACATGAATACCGCACAAGAGTCCCAACTGCTCCCAACCGTCTGGAGCCAGTGAGACTATGGCATTCCCAACTGGGAATGTTGTGAGGCTGAAGGTATTGGGGAGGGGAAGGAGAAGGGAAGAGGGAGGTGGGGAAATACCTGGCTATTCAGATCTGGTCACCAAACACGGCTAAAAGCCATTTCAAGCAACGTTTCAATTCTGAATGGTGGTCTTTCACCAGGGCGATACTGAGAGTATCTTCCACTCTGGAACGTGCGCAAATATACTATATATTATTTTTAAGTTAATTAATTGTGAAAAAACACAAATTAATTAAATAAAATTTACTTGCGCACGCCGGGATTTGAACCCGCAACCTTCGGATTCGTAGTCGAGAGCCTTACCCCTCGACCATGGAGGCTGTCAGTTTACTGTGAAGATTAAAATAGTGAAGAAAAAAAAATACCTCATCTATACTAAAAAATTCTATATTTGTTTTTTACATTCGATATTTTTTTCACAAGATAGCGACCTAGCAACAATTTGGCGATTTATTAAAACGCCTGTGGCTATTGCATATTAATAACACCGCAAAAATGTTTTGAATACGAAAATTTAACGCTGGATACAGTTCGTTTTTTTTTTTGAAAAGTAACATCTTCAGTACCTAATTAACTTATATTTTGATAAAATCTACAACTCAAAAATCTATTGATTTTTGCAAAATAATAAACCATACGACATTTATAAATGACATACGTCAATCAATTTTATTAAAAATAAATTTTAAATCAAATTTAATAATGCTGTTATTAATTTCTGAAAGTATTTTAGTGTGTTTTATTTTTTTATTATTGTGAAAGCTGTTTTGGCGTTCAAAGCCATTTTCAAAGTGAAGCTTTGAATGCCGAAACAGTTTGCACAATAATTTAAAAAAATATATATATTTCCATAACTTAACAATAACATTGTTAAATTTGTTTTATTTTATCTATTTAAATAAATTAATGGAGTTCTACGAATTAATCGCATTCACAATTAATATATTCCGTACAAATTTAGTGTTGAAAAATCCTATAGTCGCTGCGCACCTGCGCCTAGTAGATTCCTAAGGTATGTTTTATATGAACTATTTCTTAGGATAGAACCCCCCATAGACGCTGAATTCATAACGCACATGAGGAATTCATTTCGGACTCGCTCTCCGGCAGTATTACCTATCCGGACGGGTGGATTTTTAACACGGAATTTGAATGGCGTCATCTAAGTGTAAAATTATGATCCAAGTTTGTCTTATTCTCTTATCTATTTTATGGGAGTTCACTGCACAAACGTACTTTGGAGAAAACCGCCACTGCTTATGACATAACGTGACATCTGACGACAAATTGCCTAACTTCCCTGCCAATATTGATTGCGATCATGTCGGCGCTATGTGACATTCTTAACTAGTCCGGATATGGAATCGGAAATGTTGCAACACGTACACTTTAAAATAGCGTTCAATGGAACACAAAATAAATACTGCGGAAATATTGTTGTCTTTTGTCCACAGGCCTTTCCGTCCTACTCCGGTCCATGTCCATGCATGTGTTATTAAAATTATGAAATTATAAAGTAATATTTTCAAATGTAGATGACCCATACAGTACCTACCCAAAATATATTTCATTAAACGATTTTTTTATTCTATATTTCTCGGACATATAGAACGATTATAACGCCACGTTTCCGCGACGAGTGATGGCTACTTCTCCTAGCCGCTAAAAGAGAGGAAGTAGCGAGTGAACTGTCAGAAACTTTAACACGTCCTGGGTCGACCACTTTCATACGCCTGGTTCCGGGCCTGTTATGACAACGAGTAGAATTAAAGGAAATATAAAACAGAACAAAATTAATCAAAACAAACCAAAATGTGAGCTGTTGTTGTTGTCAGACACGACAGCAGCTACGTGCGGTGGTTGGTAGCGAAGACATGCGATAGCAGCGCCGCCGTTATGGCGAAAACTGGTAACTAGATCGCTCGTTTGTCACGATCAGAATTGAACATGTTCTAATTGAATCACGCGAAAGTATAAAAGCTGATAATTGAGTAATTCGCAGCGAATATCTTGTCAAACGAAGCGATTTCTACGCTACTATTCAAATAGCAGCGTTGCGATCGCTCTGCATGACCGAGGCTATACTATTGCAGGATATTAAAAAAAGGAATATAATGCATGCATGCAAAAATAAGTTTTATATTTATGTAAATATTTCAAATAAAGACATTTTGTTAGATTACTAGAAATTTTCAAATTTTCATCTTGGCAAGCTCAGTCATATTCTGCGGGTAACAAACTAGCATACGAGAATATAAGAATTGTGTAATATCATCCCATAATAAAGTGACAATCTTTCCGATAGCTTGTGGCAGTCAATCCGTTGAGCAACAAAGGTGACAGTCTATATTAACAATGGATGAATATTTCGGCTTTGGGAAAGTGACCGTTGTGTAACGGACAGGAAAGTGCCTGCACTATGTATGGTGGGTTGCGACAGCGATGCAGTTATAATATTGTTGTGCACTATGGAAGGCGAATGGCGTTTGAGATATTTAGGCAACTCTTTTAATCTTGTTTAATGTTCGAATTCTTCTAACGTAATGGTCAGCACCGAAAAATACACACTTTGCAGGTAGCTAAATCAAGAAATATTACAAATAATTTATCTATAAATCCTATAAGGGTTATTATAAAAATGTATAATGTTTCAAAAGACTCAAACTGTATTCTTTAAAATTGCTCTCACTGGTTTTCAAACTGAATCTAATTAAAAATATTTTGGGGTGTATTTAATAGAAATTAAAGATTACAGTATGACGATTTTTGTCTATATAGACTACGCGTATAGAATTTACAGAAAAAATCATTTGTGGTATTGCTTAAGTTTGCAAAAGTGATGTTTAGGGCCATTTTTGAGTGCTGGCCCTTAAACATATTTATAAAAACGGACAAAAATATCATACAAACTTTCCAAAGAGCGATTTTTTTAAATATTGTAAACATTCTGTTACTGACGAAAAAAATACTGATTTCCATTTTAACCATAGAAATGGAAATCGGTATTTCAGCATACCTAATAATTCTGTATAATCAGTTAAAAATACCGATTCCATTTTAACCATTGAAATGGAAATCGGTATTTCAGTGTACCTAATAATTCTGTATAATCAGTTAAAAAAATATTGATTTCCATTTTAACCATCGAATTGGAAATCGGTATTTCAGTGTACCTAATAATTGTGTATAATAAAATTAGTTAAAAAAAATAGTGATCTTCATTTTAATCTTCCAAACGGAAATCAGTATTTTGGAATGATGATAGGTAGAAATCTGTTTAATAGTTCAGATGCTTGTGTTTTACATATTATCATTATTTTAAAGCAAAGCTAATGGCCCGTGCTGGCCCATGTAGTCAATCGTGATTTTCATTCTCTCAAATTCAAACAAAAAAATATGTAAGTTGCTTATTTTACTATTCAATGGACGCTTCCTTAATTTTCGTGACAAATTGATTTCAATTGTTTTTTCGCTGACGTCTTATTGATAGTTGATGGTCGAGGTCAGACAAGAAGTAAGAACTGTGAGTCGAACTACTAATGCTGCGTGTGTACTGTTCAGCGCGATGTGTAGTGCCGGTTAAGTTTAATACGACAACATTTTCAAGATCGCTTCGCGTTTAGAATTCTAATGTCTTATTTATTGACACGGTAGGGCAATAGTAGATAATGTGCCACAAAAATAGATAAAAAATTTAAGGGAACAGTGGCGGTTTTCTCTAAAGTGCATTTTTGCAGTGAACTCCCTTAAAAAGATAAGATAATAAGACGAACCTGTATTATAATTTAACCACACTTTAAACAGAATAAAAAATCCACCGGTCCGTATTAATACTGCCCGAGACCGAGTACGAAATGAATCCCATACGTGCGATATGAATTCAGCACCTATGAAACTTTCTGTTCTAAGAGATAGTTCATACGAAAACTTACTCGTGGCGTGTCTGTGGCAAACCGTGGGTGCTTGCAAACCTTAGAGGTCTGTTAGCTGCCCGAGTGCACTGCGACTATGGGATTTGTTAATATCAATTTTATACGGAAGAATCGCAAGAATCACTAGATTTTTTTTCCTGTGATTATCGTGTTTAAACTAACTAAACTAACCATCACACATGATATAGGCATTGAGGGAAATTATTTTCCTCAGAGCTTCCTGCGAGGAGTTAATATAAAAAAAATTGCATAAATGTTTTTCTTTCTTATGACTAAACACATATCTATAGCTCCGCCGCGCCGCTTTGATAGTGCGTGCATTTTGGTCGTAGCTTAACAGACTGCAATTTTTTTATTTTTTTTTTAAATTTTGATCTCTGTGCTGTATCCCCTTTTTATAATACAAGGTGGCAAATGAGCAACGGATGATTAATTATGGTGTACTATTTCCAAATAGGCTTTTCAATGTGCCATTGAATTAACAGACAAAGGACATCATTATATACCTAGATTTTACATGTTTCGAAGAATAGGCAGATGGACCTTCGGCCGTTTCGGTGATGTAGTGATCATAACGCCCGACCTGGGCTGCGGGAGATGCTAGATAACGTGGAATACAAATAGATATATTATGTTAAAAATCGCCAAGATACGTTCTAATCGTGTTTTTTTTTATTAGTAAAGTATAGCTGAAATACTCGGTGTTGCCAGGGGTTAGGAATGGTTTGGAGGTAACTTTTGAGGTTTTGATGTGTTACCCTTACCCCTAACACTATATAGTTAAAAGAATTTTCTAAGTATTCATTCTTCAAAGCTTGCCAAAACGTTCGATATCTGGCGGGGTACGCGTAACGTCATACGTATGTGGTTTTGTCGGTTAACAGTAAGGCCATTACCACACGGATCGGTATGGAACCAACAAATCCCAAAATAAATAATAAACAAAAAATAATTTGTATACCTGCCATAGTCCATGCAACGCGAAATTCCGCAATATTGCCTGCATTACTAATACACCTGGCTGAACGACTCGTGAGGGAGAGGTCTGAGTTCTGTCCCCAACCCGCCGACCAATCACAGGACGTTTAAGTCTCCTATGGTTTTTATCATTTTTAAATAACGATTTGTTAATTCTACGTACAATAGGGTATTATCACATGTTTGTTTATTATACATAAAAATGAGAAGAAAATTACGATAACGATGGCATTTTTATTGTGATGAATAATTTTTTTTACAACGATTTAAAATGTTTTGATTTGCCGTCAAAACGACATATTCGTTTTTTTTTAAATCGTGAATATGGCGTTATTGACGTCACGCCGACCAACGTAGGTAACAGCCGTCTTACCAGTTAGTGGCGTTACTTACATCATAAAGACGTTTTAAGCAGTTCGTACCGTTTCGGAATGTGCAGTTTTAGATCGTTTAAAAAAAATTATGTACGAAAATATAAAAATTACACATTTTAAGTCCGATTATTAGAATCAGAAACATAAACTTCAAATCATCCACATATAACGGTATCCATAGTTTGTAAAAATGCCCTGTTACCTATATATATATAATAAAACTTATATATTCTGAATCAACGTTTGTTGATCTATATGAATATATTTTTTTAAATCAGAATATTTTTCCTTGTTGCATCCTTATTGTGGCTCTATTCACGACTCTTTGCATGTGACCATGTTCGTCTCAACGTTCTTGGTTCAAAAAGTCCAAGTTTCCGCTCCGAACGTTAATATTTCCATGGTAAGTAAAAACACAGTAATTACTAAAATTAGCAAAAATTAGTTGAATATGGGAAGTAATTAAGTATCGAATTTCTTATGTTTTACATGAGACATAATTTACTCCTATGTAGTACTGAATAAAGACGATATTGTTTTGGATATTATCGAAATTTCATCGTAAATAAAAACACAGCATCTCCGTTTCTGTAAGTAAAAACACAGTTCCTACGTTTATACTTTAATTTGCGAACATTCTGTGTTTTTATCTATACCCTGTCCATCATTAGAACGACCTGAGAGCGCGCATGTCCTGCCCCTTTCCACCACTACTTTCTCCGCGACTTGGTATCTACGTTAACACATTCAAAAACAGGATTTTTTTTATTCTGTATTACCTACCTACAAACACAAATTTAACTCATTTTATACATTTAAATAATTATGGTTATAATATTAAAATATACATATTGCATTTTATGTGGCATCAGGTTCATTAAAACAGCTAGGAAATTAATCCGAAATTGATAATATTATGATAATTTGACTGAACATCCACGGTATGAATGGGTTAATATCTCAGAAAGGCGTGTATGGGCGGAGTTACATGGCCGTCGCAGCCGTGCGCGGGAGATGGGACGCATGCGAGGGGGTGGGTATGCGCAGTAGGAACCAAATTTGGAACTGTAGCAGGTTGTTCTTAAGTTAAACTCACAATATCTTGAAATACATTCTCCCGCAACACTGTCTTTCAGTCTATGGTGGCGTCCCTTAACCTGGAAGTATGGATTTGTTAACGATCAACTTACTTGCTATATCTAATAACTTTCACTTCAATAATATGATGAGGTAAGCATGTGGTATCGCTACATGTTAAAACTTTAAAAGTTCAATGTTGAAAGTTTTGAGTCAGAGGAAAGGTTTGGGGCTTACCCATTCGTTGATGTATCAGTCATAATGTTTTCACGAAATTCAGATTATTGAAAGTGTAAAATGTAACAGTCAAATCGATATTAGCTATGGCACCATGTTTAAAATGATATATTCCTACGTTGTTTAAAATTTTCTGTTTGTTTTTATATTCTACTGTAATGGAAATGAAATGAGTATATTTATTTTTACTATATACATCTTTTTTTTTAGTTCAGGTATCTTTAAATTACTCTTTTTATTTTGTTATATTAAATAATGTAAAGTATACTACACATATGTTATTATGTTCACAAAATAAATTATTTTATTTTATATTACCACGAAACGAAATGGACAAGTTAGCGTAGCAAGTAGGGAACAACTTTAATTCCTTTAATATAACATTATTTGTGAAATGTCAAAAATATAATGAACACATTATCTAAATGTTAATATAAATAAACCATCTATCTATTCATCTATCTATCTTAAAATGTTATAGAAAGTTAATGTAAATAAACCATCTATCTATCCATTTAACTATTTTAAAATATTATAGAATGTTAATGTAAATAAACCATCAATCTATTCATTTATCTATTTTAAAATATTATAGAATGTTATTGTAAATAAACCATATATCTATCCATTTATATATCTTAAAATATTATAGAATGTTAATGCAAATAAACCATCTATCTATCCATTTATCTATTTTAAAATATTATAGAATGTTAATGTAAATAAACCATCTATCTATCAATTTATCTATCTTAAAATATTAGAGAATGTTCATGTAAATTAACCATCTATCTATCCATCAATATATCTTAAAATATTATAGAATTTTTATGTAAATAAACCATCTATCTATCCGTTTATCTATTTTAAAATATTATAGAATGTTATTGTAAATAAACCATCTATCTATCCATTTATATATCCATTTATATATCTTAAAATATTCTAGAATGTTAATGCAAATAAACCATCTATCTATCCATTTATCTATCTTAAAATATTATAGAATGTTAATGTAAAAAAACCATCTATCTATCAATTTATCTATCTTAAAATATTATAGAATGTTCATCTAAATAAACCATCTATCTATCCATCTATATATCTTAAAATATTATAGAATGTTAATGTAAATAAACCATCTATCTATCAATTTATCTATCTTAAAATATTATAGAATGTGTATATAAATAAACCATCTATCTATCCATATATATATCTTAAAATATTATAGAATGTTAATGTAAATAAACCATCTATCAATTTATCTATCTTAAAATATTTTAGAATGTTAATATAAATAAACCATAAATCTATCCATTTATCTTACATGTTAAACAAAATGCGCTATAAATAAAGCGTTTTAATTAGTAATTAGGGAATTGTGTAGGGGAAACTTAGAATTCTTATTGAACAAAATAGATGGACTATCCCATTTTAAATTAAGGTCTTATGTATTGTGTAATTTTATGCATTAAAATCATTGCTCGGTCTCTTTTAGAAGCATCTGTATCTGAAGAAATATACTAATTTATAAATAATTCCAGAATGTTCTAAGAAATTCTAGAAAAATCCATGAGCACCTGTTATAAAAAATATATATTAAGATGTGAGTGACTCTCCTAAATGATCGACTGAAAGTTTTATGAAAGTTCTTCGTTATACGCAGGGCCTTATAAAATATAACTATAAAACTGTGCGAAAATATAAACTTTAGAGAAGTTAAACATTGTTGATATTTATTTATTTTTTCCGCCCATACAGACTTTTACATGAACATTTACAAATAACATTGAAAAGGTACATTTCAAAATAGATAATATAAAAAGAAAGGACATAATTTGATACTTTTATCCAGAGTTAAATAGTTTTAAAGAACCTAGCTCTACTCGATGAAAAAACCGTACTAATGTATATATATATACTGTAACATTGATGTACCAAATATACCAACAGCATCGATGTATTTGTTCCACAAATGTTGAATCCTTCACGTAGGAGTATAATGTTGCGACGCTGAAGTAGAATTGACACAATAAAATGGAAGGTGCTGTCTTGTAACTGTCCTACCAGGTACACGAAAAGCAATCAAATATAGCAG
>JAHDVE020006363.1:0-56424 GCA_022606495.2 Halesus radiatus
ACAACGATACATTAAAAATGTCAAAATCGAGCAGCGCAGTGTGAATTTCTCGCCTGAATTGTTTAGCAGTGTATGGGTTAATGGAGTCTCTTATTGCCTTGAATATAGGTTCAACTTAGATGAATCGCACAACAAAAAGGATTAATTTGCATAAATTGCATAATTTTTTTCTATTTTAAAACCATAATTATAATTACCTTTGTTGTCAGAAATATTTGTTCACGCGTGACGGTCCCATCGGCGATTTTATTACGGATACCGAGTCCAACCTCGTCCTCGTTCTTGTAGAAAGACGCAGTATCAATATGGCGGTACCCGGCGTCGATGGCGGACTCCACGGCCAGCTGGGCCTCCTTACTCTTGCTGCCGTCGCGCTGGGAATTCAGAGAAAACAAACTGTTATTTTATATTCCAACTAGGAGAACTTAAAGTATGATAGGTATGAAAGTGTACGGAGATTTAAAAAAAATCCTGAAACCTACTTAAAATGTTGGAATTTCGAAAAGTTATTTATCTACTTGTACATATAATGTAGAATCACCTCCTGAAGTTACACCAGGACACCTTGTATATACATACTTATCTAATCATTTTTTTTCTTGACATTTCCTTTTAATCCCCCTACCTCTAGCTTACTACTTTATTTTAAGATGTTGGTTAAGCACAATGTTCACGCGAGTTTATTAAAACCTACCGTCAATCATATGGGCGATTGCGAATACCCCCATTCCCTTTTCCCCCCCCTCTAGTCCTTGCCCCCCGAGTTGACCAGAATCCAAGGATCATTTCAATACGAATCATCACCGCGACAACTACTGAAGTGCTGCACCGCAATTACAAATCAACCACCGCCGCGAGAACTGACCAGAAGTAAATCATCACGGGGTTCGGACCCACACTTCGCGACGAGTTCCAGCTGCCCGGTGATACGCAACCCGCTATTGCCCGGCAAGACGCAATCCGCTATGGGGGAACGACAGTGATCAGTGAAACAATTGATGAGTCTTTTATCCATCCATATTTTCCCATTCCCATGATTCGCAATCGCACTCTCATCTAAATAATTGATATTTGGATTGAGTAGACAGCCACATCTACAAGCTCCACACCACCCAATTTATCTAATAAAACCAGGAATCACTTTTGTAACATTGTACTGATATTCTGACCAATATACCGGCCGACATAAATTTTGCACCAAACATAAAACATAAACTTTTAAAAATTCCTGAGCAGACATGCATGATTATTTTGTTTGTTTTATGGGTCATAGAGTCGTGTTGCATTCCCCCCTTCTTGAGCAGACATTTCGGACATATTTGCAGTGTCCGTCATCAGAGAGGATGTGTAAAACAACCCAAATAACAACCAACATGCATTTCCCACTATTGACCATGAAAAACTTATATTAGGTAGGTATAGAAGGATCATTTAAAAAGATTAACAAGAGCGGGCGGGTGTTCCAACTATTTCGAACCAATTTGAACCACTATTGTCATTCACAAATACGCGTGTTACGCGCTCTTTAAAATGATTTGCCTGTATATCAGAATATTCTTTTCCTTTAAATTTTCATTATGTCATTTTAGCTTTATTATCATATCATGTTTGAGCCTTTAAAATCTTACTAATCTGGCACTATCAGGTTTTACATAGTACCAATTTGTAAGATTCTAACTAATGATAGTTTTTAAAGGCTCAAACATGATAAGATAAGATTCAAACTTTGGTTTCAATGATTACTGATGGTTTTGATTTATGAAAAGTTTTGCATTGCGGGAGATGATAATAAAATCAAGGTGAAGCAAATATTTGGAATACTTACAGCATAGGTTCCTAAACCCAAAAGGGGCATTTCTTGGCCATTGTTAAGTTTGACAGTTGCGGCTTTTGCCATTTTGTAGTCTGAAAAAAAAAAATGTATTTGCTTATACGGCTTTCATAAATGATGTCACAGATTTAGTGGGGGGAGAGAGTCAGCAGAATTGTGATTGAGTCTGTGTGTGCGTGACCATATTATATAGAACCTAGTGATATAGCGGAGGGGGGGGGGGTAAAATTTCACGCAAACCCTGTGATCATTTATGGAAGCCGCACTCTGGATCGATTGATTACAAGTAGAATTTCTATCAAGGCACAGAAATGTATTGGCACAATTTCTTTAAGATTCAAATTTACTAATTTTATTGAATGGGTATTTTATAACTTATTGGTCAAGTTCAGACGATATAAACGAATTTCGTTTAATGGATTCACAAACCGTAACAGAATTAACTTTGAACTTCACAAACTGCCAGTATTTTGACTTGCTCGGTTTAAATCGGAGTACTGATCTATCATAAATATATGACATAAGTTCATTAAAAAAAATGTATTATCATCATTACAGGAGGAAATTATAGAAGCATTACTATCTTATCATATTGCTGATAATAGTGAAATAACTTGTTGACAGCAGCGGAACACAAAATTATGAAATTATCTATCTAATATATTAATTTGGAGGTACATATATATTTATCTATGTATATATGTATGTTTCAGGAATGTTGTATACTTGTTTCATATTTGTGTAAGATTCTAGAGTTTTTCACTGATTTCCTTCAAAATCGATATAGGTGAGATTAGAGTAGAGCTGAACTCGAATACATTGCCAGAATTCTTAATTTCAGTGGCCATCTTGAATTACTAGAGTTGTGCACTGATTTGGTTCAAAATTGGTTTAAGGAAAATTAGCGGGGAGCTGAACTCGAATGCAAAATTTCAGCAGAAATCTTGAAATTCTTAAAGTTCTCAACCGAATTGGTTCAAAATTGGTACAGATGAGGTTATGAGGTAGATGAACTTGAATCTAAAGTAAAAATGCCAAATTTTGGCCATCTTGAAATTCTAGAGTTCTCAAGCGATTTGGTTAAAAAATGGTAAAGATCAGGTTATGAGGGAGATGAATTTGAAACTAAAGTTAAAATGCCAAATTTCAGCGGCCATCTTGAAATTCTAGGGTTCTCAACCAATTTGGTTAAAAAAATGGTACAGATGAGGTTAGGAGGGAGATGAACTCGAATTTCAAGTGAAAATTCAAAATTTTGGCAGCCATCTTGTAATTCTAGAATTCTGGACGGATTTGGGTTTCAATCGGTTTTGGGGAGATTTTATTAGGGGGGAGCTGATCTCGAATGTAAACTGTAAACATCCCATACAACTGAAAACATTGCATGGAATGAAACGTATTTTCACGAAAAATTATTAGAATGTCATTTCCATTGCAAAATATGTAATTATATTCATGCAGAATAAGTATATTCAACAATTTTCTATACTTAATTAAAACTTCTGAATATGTTAACAAAAATATAGTTTTTATGTAAATAGAAAATCTAATTTGAATATGACATGTATCTGCGTGACTCGAAAATTGTTATAAAAATCTGATGTATTGTATGCAGGGGCGGCTTATTTTTTTGTTAAGGGCGCTAATTGGGGCAATTGATGAAAAAAAATTCATATAAAAAAATATTGTGCATGCATGGTACATGGTATGTACATATTTATTTTAAAGGAACTAGAAGACATTAAAATTTTTCCTACTTCCATCATTAACTAACCATCGCGCCGTTTCGCCACAGGGATAGGCAGAGAGGACGGACCGCCAAACACCTCGATCTTGGCATACACTTCTTGCTTCATTCACATTCATACATCGTCTCATACATTCTCTTATATTATTCCGACTTCTGACATGGCCCGACTCAGGTATTTGATTCACTTGATCGTGCCATGTCTTCCTAGGGCGTCCCCGGCTTCTTCTTACATTCACATTCGCGTCATACATTCTTCTTACACTCCCTTCTTCGTTCATTCGCTCCACATGCCCAAACCATCTAAGCATCCCTTTCTTAATCTTACTCATTACGCTTACATCAGCCTTGCATTCTTTACGAATTTTAATATATTTCACACTTAGATCTCATTTCTACGGCATTCAGTTTACTTTCATCCTTCCTCTGCCAATTCCATGCCTCACTGCCATACATCAGGGTTGGTATCAGCACTCCATTGTGGACTGCTAGCTTCGCTTCTTTGGACAACTTTTTGTTAGCGCCAACCGCGTTCAGTCCTCCATTAATGGAGTTTCCTGCATTCACCCTTCTTTCAATATCCCTATCAGTCTTTTCATCTCTCGTAAACATACTTCCCAAATATAGAAACTCATCGACCTGCTCCAAGTATTCGTCATTCACAACTATATTGCACACTGTTTTCGTACTCTCTCTTTTAAACACCATGACTTTAAACTTACTCACATTCATCATTAGCTCATTTTTCATGCATACTTCATTCATCCTAGATACAAGGGACTGTAAATCTTCCATACTGTTAGCAATCAGCACCGCATCATCCGCATACAACAGGCAACATACTTTGAGATTGCTCATTTTCGCGCTCAAGCCCGCCTCTTTCAATTCTTGCATACAATTATCCATGTATAGATTGAATAACCACGGGACATTACGCAGCCTTGCTTAACACCTTTTGTGATGTCAAACCACCCCGTAAAATCACCGTTTACCCTAACACATTCAACGCTTTCCTCATACAGAGACGCGATTGCCTGTATGAGATTCGTATTCACTCCATACTTGGATAATACCTTCCATAATTTTTTCCTATCAACTTGGTTGTACGCTTTTTGTAGATCTACGAGAGTTTCTGGTTTTTTCTGTGCCTTTGTAGATCTACAAAAAGCATACAATTGAGTTGATAGGAAAAAATTACGCAACGAGAAAATCTGATCCATTCACCCCCTTCCGCTCATAAATGCATCTAGTACATTCCATATTTTATCTTTTGTTTTCGTTTGTACCCTTTCAATCAATATTCTACCATACAGCTTTCCAACTGAACTTAGCAGGATAATAGCCCTGTGATTTCCACATTCCATACGTGACCCTTTACCTTTGTATAGAGGCATGATCACAGCCCTCCTCCAATCTAATGGCGTCTAACCCTCCTCTAAACATTGGTTAAAAAGCTTGCATAACCATGTGAGAATCATACGGTTATCTCCTTTAAAGTATTCAGCAGCAATATTGTTGAAACCAACAGCCTTACCATTCTTCATACATTTAATCACTCTTTTTATTTCTTCCATGCTGATTTTGGGAACATTCACGCCATCGTCATTCATACCTGATTCGCCACTGGGATCACTATCAGTCGGGTTGCTTTCAAAAACCTCTTCAAAGTATTTCATCCATCTAACTTTTATTTCCTTCTCATTCGTTAACATTTTTCCATCTTTTGATTATATCACTTTCATACATCCGCTTTCTGGACCATTTCGGGACTTTTTCACCTCCTTCCAAAACAGTTTAATATTTTCTTGGAAGTGTTTTGTCATTTTGATTCCTTCTTCCTCTTCCAGACGTTTCTTTTGTTCTTTAACTCCAACACTTACTCTTTTCTTGCATCCCTTGTATGCTTCTTTCGCTTTACTCTGTTCTTCACTAGGAGCACTGCCAGTCGCTATCAGACACAACCACGCTTTCTTCTTCTCTGAGACCAGTGCTTTAATTTCATCATCCCACCATGCATCGCTATTCTTCCTACCTTGCGTACTTATTCCACATTCCTCTCTAGCAGATTCACAGAGACTCACTTTTATGTGAGTTATCAATATATATGGAAAATATTGCTTGTGCAATGATGGAGGACTGAGTTAGATGAGAATTAAACTTGCGAGGCTGGGTGGGATTTCATGGAAATTTGGGGTGCATTTTATCACTCAGCTCAGTCATACTATATACTGTTATAAGTATGTATTCAGCATACTATTTCTTACTTTAATGTTTTTTTTTTAAATATTTATAAGATAAAAATGTTACAGGTTCTTGTTACCTGTAACATTTATTAACTTAGTTGTTACTAATTTTTTAAATTTCAAAATACTGTTGTTATTAACTTATTTATTATATGAGTTATGTAAATGGAGATAGATTGCGAGTATGTAAAACTGTCTTCAGTACATTCATATTTATTTTGTTAAAAAAATATCATAAAAGTTGTTGCGAAACTGAATATCTGAAAATGTAAAAACTGATTGTGAGGGAAGTGTTCCAGACATTTCGGGGTCCGGTACATAGACTGTAAAATAGGGTTCCGGTCAAGTCGTTGTAGCCGCTACTTGTCTGCAGCTTCAGATAGTGAGCCTGGTTCCGATCCCGTTGTAAGGAGGATAGATTCTGTGTGGACTACTGTTATCAATTGGTGAATTCTGCTAGGTCGGTTATCCAATGGCGGGAAAGGGCGATGGTCCAGGGCACAGCAAAGTCAAACAAAATTCAAAGTATAGCAGGCAGGAAGATGTGAGTCAGAGCGCAGAGTCGTGAAAGTGGCAAGCGAGAGATACGAGATTTGAAACAAGAGTGGTTTGCCAATGATCGCCCACTAGTATTTATACCAAAATGCTGAGCTGTTCAGAGCTCGGCGCCAGGTGTCGGGCGATTTTATTTGTCGTGTGTACAAGCCATTGCGATCTCGAGAATGGATGACACAAATATTTATGAGATGCCTCTATCCACGTTCTATCCTCTGACCCAAACTACTTCCTTCGAGCACGTTTATTTAGATATAAATTATAGAAAGGGATCAACGGGTCTCCGGCCCAAACATGTTCAAGGGAATCTCTTAAATAATTCTTAACTCTAAATATACATTGTGTTATTATTACTAATTATCTCTCAATATCATTTATTTTTCCATATATTTTGTCGAACACCCGTAATATAAATCTGAACATAAACAAACATACAATCGTAATATTATTAAATGTGGAAGGCGGTTGCATAATTCGGCGTTGAGAACGTAAGTATTAAAGCCCCTTACTTCCCATCTCCCTCGCCATTGTACAATCTACACTCATGGGAGAAACAAGATGCGCGGGTGCAACTGCACTTACGAGTGTTGGGAAAATAGAAAATGATAACTATCATTGATAAAATGTCATCGTTTTTTATTTCCCTCACGACCTCGTCCGATACAGGAAGGAAATTTTGTATCCAATATATGTATGTAGTTAGAAATATTACAGAGGTGTTTTTTTATTGTTGTTTCATTTCATCAAAGTATTTTTTTTGTTTATACTAAACTTCTTCATGCCTACTCTCTGTTACAGATCGATAGTTAACTTTTCAGTTGGCACAGAAGAGATAAACCGATATAACTGTTTTGTGGTGGTGTCCGCGTGCCATGAGTGATGTTAGCTCGATTCTTCCTTACTTCCGGTGAAATTGATCAAACATCAAAATTCTTTCGTGTGGTGATAAACTTGTTTGAGGCCTAGGAGTTGAAAGAACTTATGTAAATTGGTGATATTAGTTTTATTTTAAATTGACATAGATCTCATTTCTAAGTATCTGGTCAGTGGCAGTCGGGGCAACTGTAAATATTTTGGATACAAAAAATCTATGGATTAAAAAATAGTTCATTCGTTCGTTAGTTTATTTTTTGGCCACCTGCAAAAATAAGTATGCCAAGCTTAAATGTGTTTTTCCCCTAGTCTGTGCATTACTCTATCCATTACTTTTGCTTTTGATATTCTCCACTTTAAATCCAACTGTCAATCCAATAATGTTAATATTTTTGTCATGAAGGAATAATTTTTTAAAAATATGTAAAGAAATTCAACAATTAATATAATTTTTTTATTTAACACATTTTTTTTCAAATAGATGAAAACAATCATCCACAAAAAAGGTAATAATTCTTTATACAAAGTAGGTACATATATATAAAACATTTAAAAAAAGAAATAATTATATTTTTGATAATATTAACTATTGCAGTGCACAAACATAAAATGGCAGGCACGTCAAAATTTGTTGCTTACATTATCTATGAACACATTCCTGCATGGTGTAATGTGAATACTCTCTTCTGTGCCGTGCCTGGCACTGTACGTGCCTGCACAGCATGGTGCTGGTAGATGTGAATAGACCTTAATTATTGTGATGAAAGATAATATTATACAAAGTATAATATAATGTATGAAAATGATGTATACAAAGTAATTGGGTTTCAATAATTAATTTACATTATTGTGGATTCTAACACATTGTACTGGAAGCTTGAATTATTGAGTAAACATTATTATAGCTGCAACATAGTAAGGCTTTAACCTCATCTACGCCACTGTCGCATATGTGATCCATCACGTTTCACTAAAACACATACGTTTACAAGGGACAGATTGCGCTCAAAAGGTCAGAGTTGTGAAGGATAATAATATTAGTTGAGGTTTCGATAATTGAAAGGCTTCATGCTGTTAATGGTGGGATTGTAGGTCAGCATTTAGAAGGGGAAATGCTTGTGGTCTTTCCAGAAGGGCACAGCCACGACGCGGTGGTCTTTGTTGAAGGCATCCACCTGGGCCAACTCCTCGGCAGTGAGGTGGAAGTCGAAGATGTCAATGTTTTTGGCGATGCGGGCCGGCGTCACCGACTTGGGGATGGCAGCGACACCGTTATCCAACTGATGACAGAAAAAAAATATATTAAAAAACAGAAAGCTCTGCATAGTGAAGGAAGAACCATTTGTTTTTAAAGTTAACACTGCTAACTTGATAGAGCAGTAATATGGTTGATTGATTTGGAGTGACTAAATTTTGCAGGTGAACGCAGCTCTACACGCAGCGCAGAATCGCGAGGAGTTGAGGAGTCTTGTACACCAAGGAGTTTGGAGTGGGGGTCACGGTCCTCAGTAATGAGGAAGCGACTCAAGAAGAAAAATATGGGTGAATGAGCATGTATATGTATGAATTTTCAACTGATTTAGAAAAGTTTATGGGAACAAATTTTTCTCCCGAGAATACGAAAATGTTATAAAATAAATGAAACAAATACGTATTTTAATCTTGTGAAATCTAAGTCACAATGTACAGAAAATAACCCTACCCATGACAAAAATATTTTATTTTTAACATTTTAAATCTGATAGTTAATTTGTCGATTTTAGCGATTTAATAATAATAATAATGTTTTATTATCTTCTTTTTTTTTATAACAAAATGATATCCTCACTGGGATTTCCCGTGCTGATGATTTCATTTACAAAATATTAAATTACATTATATTAAATTGATGAAAAAAATAAAAATAATAGTCAGGTGAGGTGTTTTAAGTGCAGTTGAATGGTTTCGGTGTTAGTCTGTATTTGGTGTTAATATATTTTCTATTTCAGATCTCCTTATACATTACTTATACGTTACAACGTATCCAGTGTTTTATTTGATTTTAAAATTTATTAGGTTGTTGTGATTTTTAAATGTTAGTGGGATTTTGTTGTAGAGTTTAGTACCATAGTATAAGAAGTTTTTTGTCCAAATGTTGTGTTTGTGGTAGTGGTGGGCGTAACGGCTCGGTTTAGTGAGCCGGATCACTAAATCAGCTCTTTGTAGTGTACCGGTTCGGTGATCCGGCTCGATTGAACGACAATTCGCGTCCCCCCGCACCATGCCCTCTCCTTCGCTCCCTTGGCCGTCCTAAAGACGTCCTTAAGACGCTTTTACACGATACTCTTTTCGTCCAGTTTTCATGTGGATTGTCCTTACAGAGTGATTTAGTGATCCGGCTCACTAAACCGAGCCGCTTCACCCACCACTAGTTTGTGGTTCCTTGTTGTATGTGTTTTTGACTCTGAGATCTAGTGTTTCTAATATGTGATTGTTGTTATTTCTTGTTTTTTGTATTTATGAATGTAAAGTAGTAGTTTTAGAGTATAATTGTTTTATTGACATCATTTTAAGTTTGTTAGTGAAATTGTAAACTGATTTATTTTTGTGATCTTGAACTCTATGATAGGTTGAATAAATTAGTATTTTAAAAAATGTAACTTGATTTCATTTCCATAATTCGACAACTGGCTACATTTTAAAAATAAACATGGAGGATGTTCATACGACAAAAAAAGCAAAAATTTCATCATTTATAAAAAATGCTTCCCTTTCGAAGGTATGAAAAATGTTACAATTGTGTAAATGTGGACACATAAAAACTGCAGAATATGTATATCGTAGAAGAATATCCACTTCACCAAATTTCCCAGAAGCACAAGTGCTGAATCAAGTGACTCGCCATGCCATCGGCTGTAACCTCAGCATCCCATTATGACCTCCTCCATCATACTTTAATTTATTTTTTAAAGTGAATACCACACAAGAGTTCCAACTGCTCCAACAGTGGGATTATGGCATCTCCAATCGGAGTATTTTGCTAGGCTGAAAGGAGTGTGGAAGAGAAGGAGGTGAAGGAGATAGGGTTTGGAAGTACCTGGCTATTCAGATCTTCACAGCCATTTCAAGCAATATTTCGATTCTGAATGGTAGTCTCTCAACAGAGCGATACTGAGAGTATCTAGTATGATACAAAGAGGAATAATGAACCCACCAGGTATCGCAGCACGATCTGCGCGGTACTCTTGCCGTACTTGTTGGCGATGGCAGTGAGCACGGGGTCGTCCAGACGGGGCGCGGGCGAGGTCTCCGTGGTGCGGAACTCCGCCATGGAGCCGAAGGGGCTGTAGGCCGTCACCTGGATCCCATGCTCCTTACAGAATTTCAGCAGGGGCTTCTGCGTCAGGTTCGGGTTCATCTGGAAGTATTATAAGAAAGGGGAGTATTATCACAAGCAAAGGGGTACAGATTCATACAAATCTTTTTAATATATTTTTTTGTGATACCACAGAAGTCGCAACTGCTCCCAACCGTCTGGGGCCAGTGAGACTATGGCATCCCCAATCGGGGTATGGGGATGGGGAAGAGGAAGGTTGAAAAGTACCTGGCTATTCAGATCTGGTCACCAAACACGGCTAAAGCCATTTCAAGCAATGTTTTGACTCTGAATTGTGATTTTTCACCTTTCTTTATAATAATATCATTACTATTATTCTGTTTTCGAGAAAAAATAAAAACATAAATATTTTGGCAAAAATTCGAAATACTTAAGCCAAAATAAAAAATAATAATAATTTGATGATTTGTATAGCGCCGTTTTTGTGAAAAATCACCTCAGGGGAGTAATATAAAATAATGGTGAGTAAAATAAAGACACATTTACTGAAGTTAAAAAATAATAATATCACTCACGAGCAAATGTTTTGTGCCCTTTGGTGTTTGATACTTTTTAGATGTGTTCATTCATCGATACGGTGGACTAATTTACACTTGATAAGCACGCTTTGCCTTAGCTCGCGCCTTGGACTACTAGAGCCCGTAATCGTTACAATGCATGAGCGACTACGCTTCGTAGATCATATGAAGATCTATTCATGTGAATATTTTTTCATATTGTTCACAGATCATATGATGGATTTGTTTACTAGAATAGGAATGATTTGTGACGCGTGGAGTGGCGAATGATCAGTACGAAGCGCATCACACGTGAACGACTAATCGCTATAACCCACGACCTCTGCGTGTAAAGCTAAGAAGCTAACCGCTCTGCCACAGAAGTAATCCATTTTTGTCCGGATTTATGCCAATTACTGATTAATTAATTCAGTGCGGAATTTTTTGCGAAAATAATTATATAATATACCTCGATTTGATTGACGGCAGGTTTGACCTTGCAGCTTTTGAGCAGACGTTCCAACTGGGGAATATTGAAGTTGGAGACTCCGATGGTCTTGGTCAGACCCAGTCTGAGGCACTCCTCCATTCCCTTCCAGGTGTCCAGGTAGTCCACATCGCTGAAGGTGCCATCGTCCTACATTAAAAATTATAGCGGAAATAATAATACAATACATTATAAGTCCACAAGAAAAAATAATGTCGGCTAAGGGTTAGTTGGGTTGCTTGAGTATTAGTGCTCTCGGTTTTAGGAATCCATCACCACAACTTCAGTGCGATTTGAAGGATCAAAGTGACGATTTTCTTGTTATTAATTTAAACTAATTCTTATATGCGATTAGGTTTGTATTTATTTCTATATGTATTAAGATGTAGAGTGTGATAAATAAGATTATAAAAAGAGGGAGAGTGATGCAATTGTTTAAATTTCTTGAAATGATTAAACCAAGATGATTCAAAGGTGAAATGATATATGTAACTCAAAAAAGCACTATGGTCCGGGGGCATATTTTTCACATTAAGTATACACTGAGTTCAGAAATATTAGATATTACGTGGTCATATATATTGTTATTTTTGACCCTTTGCATGCGAGAGAAATGCATGGAAAATCTAAAATTTAATCATTGTAGAAAATAATATTAACATAACCTAAATGAAACATGAAAATGGAAAAAAATTACAGAAAATAAAAAGATTTCAGTCGCATCTGGGACTCGAACCCAGGACCTCTGCCTATCCGGGGCAACCGCTTAACCAACTTAGTTAATGAGACCAGTTCAATTTATGTCATCTTCATCGATATCATATCTCAAATTCAAGATTTGTCAATATTATTCTCCATTTTTAATCCCATATTATTGGCAGCTATCTTTATAATGTTTTTTTTTCCATTTCCATGTTTCATTTAGGTTATGTTAATATTATTTTCTACAATGATTAAATATTAAAATGAGGTTATTAAATCGCGATAAAAATAATTAATAATTAAAAATTGCATGGAAAATGGTTTATTATATATTTTTTAAACATACGTATGTAAAAGAAGTCAATTATTAGATGTTAAATCAAAATAAAAGATATCAGTAACAATATTATTCTTTAGTAGAGAAATATGTTTTTCCGTAGCTACGTAAGCTTTATTTAAAAAATTGAATCAATGAATAATATAATAAAAATTACAGCAAAGAAATCCATTACAATCACATATCAAAACTACCGGTAAGCTGTTTAATAGTTTTAACACTATATGAATAATTACCTAACAACAAATGTAAAAAAATATATAATTATGAGATTATTTTTCTAACCCTCCGATAGGTAAGTTACAACACAGTCAACGTTAAATAAAGGGATGTACGAGGTGTGTTCAAAATAAAAGGTGAATTTTGAATTTTCGCGGGCTGTGTACATTCGATTATCGATTTTTTTTTTGTTATGTTGGTACACATATGTTTATCATATGTTAGCATTATCAGCCATTTTGGATTAGTGGTTTGTTTTTGACAACTGGAAAGGTTAGTCACGTTTTTGTGTGTTCTTCGATTTTGAACTTTTGAAAAAAATGGATCAAAGAATATGTTTTAAATTTTGCGTTAAAAATGGAATAAAGTGCTCCAACGCATAAAAAGTTGACTGTACATTCGGCGAGTCTACTTTGTCTCAAAAAAGTGTTTATGAGTGGTACAAATGCTTTACAGAAGGCCGAGAAGATGATAATGACGATGAGCGCCCTGGAGTTGCAACCACGTCAACAAACGACGAAAATATCGAAACAGTGAAGAAAATGGTTTTGGAAAATCGTCGAATCACTATTAGGGAAGTTGCAGAGGATGTTGGCATATCAATCGGCTCATGCAATTTTCTCTGATGTTTTGGGCATTAAACGTGTGGCAGCGAAGTTTGTTCTGAAATTGCTAAATTTTGAGCAAAGGCAACGTCGCATTGGTATCGCTCAGGAGTTGTTGAATGACGTCAACAACGATCCAGATTTGCTCAAAAGGGTCATGTCGTGTTTGAACACACCTCGTGTACTAATAGGATTAAACCAACCTCAACATTTCGGAATAAAAATATTATTTGTCTTTATGGGAATAATGTCTTACCTTCACACCGACTGGCCAATGTATGAGATACAAGTTGACATAATCCAAACCAAATCGTCCCAAGGATGCCTTCAGAGCTGGCTTTACCCTTTCTGTCTCATGTCCGTCATTCCAAAGCTGAAAAACAAAAAAAATTATAATTTATAAAATATTACATGTACATGGTTTAGTAGTGCTTACCGCATATGAAAATATGGCACATTTCAACATCCTCAATGAACAATGCTGGATGTGCAAATTTGGTAACCTTACATAATAGCTGCTTAAAGTTTCGTTTCTACTAGAGGTGGGCGTTTCAGTTTATTTTTCTAAATAATCGAAACCGTTTCAGGTTCTCAAAATAAACGGTTACTTGAAACAGTTTAAAAAGAATGTAATAAATTCGAAAAAAAATTCTTGTTTTAATTACACTAACACACCGAACTACGTTTTTCATTGCAAACATTACATTTTGAGGTGCCAATGTACCATTATTAAAGAAACTATTAAACTGAAATTTTTCTCAGTGAACGGACACGGCAAAAGTGTTTCATCGCAACTGATTACGGAGTTTCATATAGAGTGTTGCAGCCGAGCGGTAAACGACAGAATTTCAGGCAAAGCATTGCAGGTGGGTGTTTAATGTTTTGGAGTCATTTCATAGACGTTGCGTGGAAAGCGTTTCTTTGTAATGGTTTATGACGGATGTAGTTTAATAAAGCGTTGCGGGGAGCTGTTTTAAACGCTTCATGAGGAATTCTAAACGATTTGTGATATATTGGAATCATTTCGCATGGGCGTAGTTACGCATTTTTTTAAAAACGTTTTTCCAAAAATCTGCAAAACTGTTGCAACCATTTCGGAACAGTTATGAAAAAAATTCTTTCACATTATCTTAAGCACCTGTAGTTTTTGCATGTTTAAATATTTGTGTCTACATTTTTACTATTTGCATAAACCCCTATTTGTTTCATTGAAAAGACATATTACATCAACTTTAAACAACTCTAATGTAAATAAATTGACTTATTTGCACATCTGATATTGTTCATTGGGACAGACGATTTAAGTAATGTCCAAATTTACTGCTAATAAAAAATAAAAAACTTTTATGGAGTTTCTTATCATATGATTATAAGGTCAATTTGCACGATTCACATAGAAAAAGAAATTACATTTGACTTGAAAAAAATCATAATAACCTTTGTGGTCAGAAATATTTCTTCACGTGTGACGGTCCCATCAGCGATTTTATTTCGGATACCGTGTCCAACCTCTTCTTCGTTCTTGTAGAAAGCCGCCGTGTCGATGTGGCGGTAACCGGCTGCAATGGCGGCCTCTACCGATAGCAGGCACTCCTTGTTCTTGCTGCCGTCACGCTGGGAATTCAGAAAAAACAAACCATTATTTTATATTCCGACTAGGAGAACATAGAAAGTATGATAGATGTGAAAGGAAGTGTTAATTTGCATAATATTGCACATATATTGCCAAATGCTATTATGTATTACACAACAAAAAATGAAAGTGCAGAGCGAAACAAAGATCTACATTTCAAATGTTCTTTATGTTTAGCTTCTCACTGAATTCAGAATTTAAACATACATACATATCTAATAACTGTTCCTTTCTTTCTTGACATTTTCTTTTAATTCCCCTAATAATTATAATATTTTTTAAGAAACTTCAACAAGAAACAAAAATACAAACATGTTTCAAAAAATAAACTAAACCCAAATTAACAGACATAATCTTTTATTTTTTTTAGAATAACTCTACACAGGAGGCCCTGTGGGAAATAATTTCCCTCAAGGCCTATATCATCTTTGGGGATGCTGTGTGGAAGGTATTTTAGAGGATAGGAAGGAGTGAACCTGGGTTTTAAAGGGACCCATTTTGCAGGAGGGAGGAAACACAGAGGCCAGCAGATCATTCCACAGCCGAGCTGTTGAACACAAGAACGAGTCGTAGAAGCGACCCGTTCTCATGTGACAAATGTTAACCGTGTGCAAATGTTGGGCGCGCGTTTTGCGTGTTTCCCAACTGTGCACCGGTGCTGAAGGGATCAATGACGCTAGTTCCTCAGAGCATCTTCACCATACAAAAATACCTTTAAAATACCGGTAGAACAACATATTCAAAATTTGCCTTCTCATAAATAACTATTGTCAAATGAAAGAAAGATTGTAATTCAGAAATGTTTGATATAAACAATCAAACAAATCTAGTTATAAAAAAAAGGGTTACAGAAACTAACTAACCATTAGGCTGTTTCTCCACAGAGGTAGGCAGAGAGGACGGACCGCCAAAGTCGGTCTTGGCACACACTTCTTGCTTCATTCACATTAATATATCGTCTCATACATTCTTTTCTGTTATTCTGACTTCCGACATGGTCTGACTCAAGTATTGATTGTGCCATGTCGAGATGATTTCTGAAGACTGTTTGCACCGGTGGCAGACAAAATACGAGTTATTCTTATGACTACTACTTACTAATCTTCGGCGCATACGAGATTTAAAAAAAAGTTGCCTGGAGGCATTAATTATTTGTGTATCATAGAGGAGAATGGGTTAACATTGTTTGTTCTTAATTTACAGTCAGTGCAAACAAATCGTAATTGTACTCTGACTCCTCGTAGCCTCTTTGAAACGCCTCCATTCCTGTTAGTCTCCTGCTGCCTTCCTTTATGTTCTATATTATCTTCCATCCTGGGTATGCGTCCTATCCAGCAGAGCCATCCTAGTTTTATGCGGGATTCTTATTATTAACGGGCCTTGAGTAAAATTATGTATAAATTAGTGCTTTATACAAAGTGACCTTTATTCATCAATCTTTTTATTGGGGCGTGTTCTCATAAACATATGTGACTGCTGTTAATGGCAGATGACTTCCATTGGTTATGGTCCACCATTATTTAGTATTGTTACCTGAAAGCAGTGGCTGGTGGAAAAGGCGCTTCAAGAGGCTCCATAGTAGAGAAGGTTGCGTATTGTGAAAAAAGGAAATACGTAAGGGACCAAAGATAGAAATTTATCACCCGGCCACGACGGTGTCACCCGATTTCCATAACAATGGGATTCCAAGAACAAATTCTTACGATACATACTACAGTTACAAAAATTATATTGTCTACCATGCAGCTAATTCTATAATATTGCACTTTACACATTATATTAAACTCATTTCTGGAAAGCGGAAAGTATACCTATGAAAACATTGAACAACAGGTTTCCGGAAATTATAATTTTTGACAATTTGTGTCCGGAAACCGGCTGGATGACAGCACTGCTTGGCCACAGAAAGGACAATAAATTCCATTACACTAATTTCTCACCAGAATTCGCTTCCTGTATAATCTTACAGTGCTTCATGACGTTTCCACATAGAATAAATAAAAATACAAGAAATGCAATATGGGTGTGTTTTGTGACCCAAAAGTCTGGCCATTCGGACCTTAAATTTCTAATACGAAAAATTATTTCATCATCATTTCATTTCAATCAAATGGAATGGCAATATACAATGCAAGTAGTGTAAGAGAGACAGAGCGCTGTATTTTCATTGGCTCTCTCAGGGATAAAACCAAAAGGTACTAAATTCGAGATAACATCGGTTTCCATTAAAATCTACAAGGAAGGCATTTTATAGTATTTTTTCTTTATTCCATGCGTTTCCAACACACATAATAAAATGAAGAAGACTGTCCTATAAACGTATGTGCAAGATAATGCCATAAAGTCAAACCAGTCTAAATTGGCCATTACTTGTAACAATGAAATGTTTCCTTGGTACTAAATAGACTAAAACAATATTTGTATTTTTGTTCAACTTCACACAAAGCAACAAAGACAGAAGATGTGCAGAGTCCACGGGCGAGTTGTAGCACTGCCACGAATAGACTGGTTCCACTTTTATAGGCTTTAATAGTACAGTCCATAATATAGGATAACTGGCCAATTTAAAACTACCTCAAATTACAGGCGTGCCAACGAGATATTTGGTATGGCTTTTAATTTACTGAATTTATAACACCGCAATTTTATTTTCACCACGGTTGCAACAGGCCACTCTTTTTCCGGCCGTTTCACTATAAAATTAATTTATTCAATTGTGATATTGCAAATAAACCATAAAAATATACATATTATAAGTTAAAATATTGATGACCTACGGTAGAAATTCATTAATGGGATAAAACTTATCAGGAACATAAAATTTGCACATAATGATAATGATAAATGTGGAAGTACATACATAATATTATTATGAAGTTGTGACAAACAATTTATCAATTTTAGTCTAGTTATTCCATTACAGTAAGCGGAAGATGTTGCTTGTGTCGTGATGGAGGACTTAGTCAGCTGAGGAATTGAACTCACGACGCCTGGGTGAGACCCAGACGCGATGCCAACTCGGCCACTGACTGGATAGACAGAACGTTAGGCAGGGGCGGTTGGTCCATTGCATTTGCATTGAAAGCATTGCTTGCTTACCTTACCGCCAGCTAAAATATGCTTTCTTAGCTAAAAATACATATTTAAAATAAAACCAAAAAATTACTACACATTTTATTTTGATTATTCAAAAACATCTTTGTGGCCTTGCCTTGGCTGCACTTATTGAAATTACTCCCATTATTAAATCTCTATCGACTGCAACGTTTCTACGCAATCTGTCAATTGTCATTTGCAAGCTCAGACTTCCGTGCTTCTGAACCACTTATATGGCGAGCGGTGAATGGAGAGGGAGAATAAGGGAATGCTGTCCAAAACCATGGGAAAGGTGTCTCAAATAACTGTGGATGCAATTAAATAAAAGGAAAAAATGTATACATTTTCTTACAAAAACTGAATTGCTTCGTTAGATCACCATAAATAATCACGCCACGGTAAGATATTAAAAAAAAAACTCTAGGTTGTGTTTGTAATGAGCCATACCAAAGCTTTCATTGGCAGAATCACTAATACTGACCTCATCCTGTTGGGATAGAGTGGGCAGAGGGTTTCCTTCCTCGGTCAGGTTAAAGTTCAACTGCGCAGTTGTATAAAAAAACAAACACTTATGAACTTGCGTACCCAAGAAAACATATCTCCCACGCATGAAAATCACTGACTTGTATTTAACCGAGCACCAATTAATTTTGATACCCAAATACTTGCCTTTTGCCACCAAAAATAAAATTAGAGCACAAAAATTAGAGCAGCAATTTATGGGTTTTTGATTCACCAAATAATATATGAAAAAATAAATACCAAATACCGTAGAAATATAATAATATGCGCAGCTCCTGATATTTACCATGCATTGAGATGGCAGCGCGAGTTGACGAAATTGAGTTTTTCCATACATTTTAATAGATTTTCTGTGAAATATACTATTAATAAATTATAGAAACCGATAAATCAAAAAATTTTTGATGTCTATGATTTTTGATTGCACACGTAGCTTTGTAAAAATACTAGCAACATGCTACACAACCGCCTCTACCGGCCCGGGCTATAGCGCTTCCAGACTGTATTGCTATTGCAATAATCATTTTATTTTCTTTCTAAACAATTTAGACAGTGCGTGAGCAGCGAGGCTTTAAATGTTAATACAATCCTAATAGCCTGTTTAAAAAAAATATATATATATATTATAAATTCTTGCTTGTCATTAGGGTGCCATAATTGATTTGACAGCGAAAGTAACTATCTCTAAACAAAGAAACTATTTGAAAGTTTTATTTCATTCCAAACGTTTATTTTTCAAAACATATCTAAATAGTAGAGTTCTTATGTAGGTACCTACTTGTGTTTTATATTTGAAAATACTCTACCCAAAAAAACCTTCTTCTTTTGAATACGCAATCTGTAGCTAACCAGAGTGTTTTCTCTATGGGCTAACCTAAATAAAACATGGCGGGTTCAATGTTTTTCATACTAATTTTAAAACGCTATAGCTACGGTTTTTACTACTTTCTAAACCTTCCCGGCACTAATAAGAATAAACTGTGCTATTTTCAGCGAAACCGGTCCAATGATTTTCGAAAACATCAAGGGCAAAGAAACAAACAAACTTACATTGATTGTTATATATATAATACATAGATATATTTCATAGAAAATCTATTAAAATGTATGAAAAACAAATTCGTACAACTCGGGCCGCTAGTGTTGCCATCAAATGTCAAGAGCTGGAGGTATCGTCATTTAAGAGTATTTGTTAGTACCGGTTAAATTTGTTGTTATTTCTGTTTATTCGGTTATATTGTAACAAGGAATAATATCAATATAACCTAGCCTAAATCTTACCAAACTAAACCTATTAACGATTGGGTTCTGGTAAATGTTTTATATTAGGTTAGATATATAGAATAGGTTGCGGTTGAAACTCGGAATCGTCTTAGAAAGACTTGTGCTCAGTAATTATTTTTGATGACAATTAATAATCTATAATTAACTATTTTAAATAAGTGCATTCTGATGGTCATTAATTATAATTTTCGGCTTCAAAAATAACCGATTAATAAATTATCGTAAGCAATTTGGTGACCAATATATTCTTTGATGCTCATTTAAATCGCTCTCAAAAACATAGCTCGAGATCTAATAAAAAAACTTACATCAAAATATTTATCTTTATGCCTTATCCTTAGTTAAGCCAAATTTATGTAATAAAATCAAGAATGGTCAAAAATCACTTTAGTAACATTGTTCCGACCAATATGCTGGGCAACATAAATTGGGAACCAAACATAAAATATAAATTAATTGATAAACTAAAGTTTTTAAGACAAGATTTTTGTGCATAGCGCCAAAGGGTAACAATTATTTTTATAAACAATAATTATTAGCCTGAAACACTCATCCAAATTGAAAAAACCTTCCGAGCAAAGATAAATGTCGCCGGCAGGACTCGAACCCACACCCTTCTGAATATCCGGTCAGATGCTCTACCATTGAGCTACGTCGGCTTATCGCAAACCCGCCAAGTTAATCAATATATACTAGTGTTTCATTCAATAATTACGGTTTTTTATTATATTTCACCTATAAACAACCAACTTTATTGGTATGAGGAAGGCTTGTAACGGCTAAATCCCTCACTAGGTGGCGTCGAGACAAATTATGTCTTCATTTTATTGGTGAAAAATGTTTGACTTGTCAAATATTTATTAATTGATAAACTAAAGTTTTTAAGACAAGATTTTTGTGCATAGCGCAAAGGGTAACAATTATTTTTATAAACAATAATTATTAGCCTGAAACACTCATCCAAATTGAAAAAACCTTCCGAGAAAAGATAAATGTCGCCGACAGGACTCGAACCTGCACCCTTCTGATTGCCGGTCAGATGCTCTACCGTTGAGCTACGTCGGCTTATCACAAACCCGCCAAGTTAATCAATATATACTAGTGTTTCATTCAATAATTATTATTATTGTTTATAAAAATAATAAAATATAAACTTTTAACATTCCTGAAAAGACATTATTTATCTAATGAAATCAAGAATGGTCAAAAATCACTTCAGTAACATTGTTCCGACCAATATGCTGGGCAACATAAATTGGGAACCAAACATAAAATATAAACTTTTAACATTCCTGAAAAGACATTATTTATCTAATGAAATCAAGAATGGTCAAAAATCACTTTGGTAACATTGTTCCGACCAATATGCTGGGCAACATAAATTGGGAACCAAACATAAAATATAAACTTTTAACATTCCTGAAAAGACATTATTTTTTAATTGTGTTGCGCTCACTCCTTCTTGAGCCGACGTTTCAGACAGACTTGCAGTGTCCATCATCAGGGTGGATGTGTAAAACAATCCAAATAACAACCATCATGCATTTCTCACTATTGACCATGAAGTACTTGTATTATTAGGTGTATCATATTATTAGTCTGTTTTTAAATTTTTTTTTTAATAATATCGAGGATTAAGAAACGATAAGTTTAAGTGACAAATTAAAAGCTTTGAAAAGGGTATGAAATAAACTTCCCTGTTTACTCTGTGCTGGATATCTCGTGATCAAATCGATAATTTTACAGGAATTTTAACTCTCATCGGCAGATGCCGTTAGCACCGTTGCAATAAAAAATGTTAAAAATCTTTATTTTACAAAAATGTCATTTACGAGGTTTCTTAACCCTCGATATATTGTCATTGTAGTCTTACTATTTCTAGTTTTCCATGCATTCTAGTAATCCGTAAATTCTGTTAATCTGGCACTATACGGTTTTACATAGTACCGGATTAATGAGATTCCAAGATATGTGATAGTTTTTAACCCTTCCCTTACGGTGCTAGAAAATCCCTCGAGCTTCGGTGCTGTGTACTCAGTACACAGGGGACGCATTTAGAATTTCGTATTTTTAAGTTGGATAAAAATGAGTAATTTACATTTATTACTTAAGTAAATCATTTTATTAGAAGTACATAGGAACAAATGTACATAAGTAAAATATTGTGTATGCCACACATAAAACGCATGATACATTCATTACTTACGGCAGTACTGAGGACCGCGCATGGTGGCACGGTGAGCGAAACCCCGTTCCCTCCTCACTCACTACCGCACCACTCGACAAGTTATCAACGCATGCAGACATACGTATACTTAATTTTTTTTCTTCATGATTTATCGACAAAACATTCTTTTCTGTTGCGTTCCATAAATACTGATATATTTTAATTATTTTATCCAATACATAAATGTATTGCTGAGGAACACCTAATTTATGAACTCTGTGTTTAGTATATCTACAGAGATATTTAAATAATTAGATACATGTCAAACCAGTAGACAGCATCGGCCAGGAAGGGTTAAAGGCTCAAACATGAGATAATAAGATTCACACTTTGGTTTTAATGATACCCATGGCTTTGATTTATGAAAAGTTCCGCGTTGCGGGGGATGATATTAAAATCAATGCCAAGCAAATATTTCGACCAAAAATTGAAAAAACAAAATCTAAAATATCAATCCTAAACAAAATTATACAAACATATACTTACAGCATAGGTTCCTAGACCCAAAAGGGGCATTTCTTGGCCATCGTTAAGCTTGACAGTTGCGGCTTTTGCCATTTTGAAATCTGGAAAGAAAAATTATCACTATAAAAACAATTGTCTTCTTTGAGCAGCGGTAAGAGTGCTTACTCTGTATACATTGATTACAGGTTCAATTTCATGGTACAAAAATGTATTTACACAATTTTTTTTCAATTAAAATTTAATACGTAATTTTATTGAATGGATATTTTGTAAGTTCAATTCAATTTCAGGTGATATAAGTGAATTTAGTTGAATGAATTCACGAATCGTAACAGAATGCACTTCGAACTTCATGAACTGAAAGCTTTCTGACTTGCTAGGTAGGTACAAATTACATATTACTAGACATTAGATTATATACATAATGCATATTTGAGCCTTTTTTGGTCATTAGTGCATATTTAAACCTTTTTTCATCACAAATATATATATTCAGTAATTTTATTCTTTAAATTATGAATGAGCAAAACAGAAATGATCTATATTTTTGCTGTTTCCGAGGAAATGGGTTATTTTTAGTTGCCGGTTCCTTTCGGCAATTTTGAAAACAAAATCTTTTTTACAATAACTCCACACAGGAGGCCCTGAGGGAAATAATTTCCCTTAGGGCCTATTTCATCTTTGGGGATGCTGCATTACATTTCCAGTACAATCATAAATTATTAATTATATTAGTAGTAGAGAAAGTCATTTTATAATTTCGCTGTTCCCTCCCCCCCTCTCATGATATTAAAAATTTCCCAAAGAACTGGGCTTCAAAAGACAAATTTCTGTTTTTATCATGTAAATTATGCATACATTTGGGCATTATTAGTGCATATTTGGACATTATTAGTGCATATTTCGACTTTTTGATAGTGCATTTAATCTGATGCCTACATATTACTTACTATCTTTTCATCAGTATGATAATACTAAAATAGATTGCTTACAGCAGAATATTATATTGAATTAAGTGTGATAAATTGAAATGGCCACTTCAACCCGTGCAATTGAAAACATTGCACTGAAAACATGAAATATATTTTAACAAAAATTGCGTTTATGTTGAGTTCATTTACTTTATTAGAACGTCATTTTCATTGCAAAAACAATTCTCTATACTTAATTCGAAATATATCCATACGACTAACAAAAATATAGTTTTTTTGTAAATAGAAAATCCAACTTCAAAAAGACATATCACAACTAAAAAATTTGTACTGCTATACAACTCTGATGCGTTGTTTTTCTTGATACATATTTTTATTTTAATAATTGATACATATTGTTACTTGAATTCTTTCTGCTTCCATCAATATAGATGGAAAGTATTGCTTGTGCAATGATGGAGGACTTAGTTAGATGAGAATTGAACTTGCAAGTCTGGGTGGTAACCCGACGCATTTTTTCACCTGTCTACTAACCTGCCAATACCTAAGTATTAAGAATACTATTCCTTAGGAATGTTTTTTTTTTTATATTTTCAAGGTTAAAATGTTATACCACTTGTTTTCAAAATTTCAAAATGTTATTATTATTATTAACTTATTTAATGCATGAGTTATGCAAATGGGGTAGAGGAAGTATTTGAAACTTTTTTTTATAGGTTTTTTTTTTCAATTTTATCTCATGAAAGTTTTTTTTTATAAATTTTGCAGTTAAAAAGTTTGGTAATGGGAACTACGATAAGGTAATTTATTTATTGGAGCTAAGCCAGTAAGTATATTTAAAAAAAGCCGTTTATTTTATTGAAAACACTTGGAGTGTTTTCATAAATATGATAACATCAGGTGGGTTTGGAAGGTCATTCTAGGACAAATACTACTGCTGTGTTTTGTAGGTGACCGGAGAGTTTATGTAGAATATGTTTTCTCCGACATATATCACAAATTGTTGTCAAGGACATTAAATGTTGTTGGAAACAAATATTACGCAACAACATTTTTGGTTTTACAGAATGATGCATTAAAAACACATTAATCTGATTGAATCCAAAGATTTACTGATTAGATTTACGATATTGTTGGCTTACTGAGAAAATGTTAATAATTAAAGACATTTTCAGTGCATTAAAATTACTTTTAAGATTAAAAAAATAAATAAAATTCAATAGATTAGTTGCATTTAAAGCAATTAAGAGTCAAAAAGAATCTACAAAGGGGCAGTTTATGAATTTTCATATTTTATGTAAAGCTGTTGGTTTCGACAATATTGCTGCTGAATACTTTAAAGGAAATAGCCGTATAATTCTCACATGGTTATGCAAGCTTTTTAACCAGTGTTTAGAGGAGGGTTACACCCCATTAGATTGGAGGAGGGCTGTGATCATGCCTCTATACAAAGGTAAAGGGTCACGCATGGAATGTGGAAATCACAAGGCTATTAGCCTGCTAAGTTCAGTTGGAAAGCTGTATGGTAGGATATTGATTGAAACGGTACAAATGAAAACAAAGGATAAAATATGGGATGTGCAAGGTGCATTTATGAGTGGAAGGGGGTGCATGGATCAGATTTTCTCGTTGCGTATGCTCACAGAGAAGTTTCTGGCAAAAAAACAGAAACTTTTCTGTGATTTTGGAAAAACAGAAACTTTTCTGTGATTTTGGAGATTTATTTTGGAAAAAACAGAAAAGCATATGACAAAGTTGACAGAAAAAAGTTATGGAAGGTGTTGTCTAAGTATGGTGTGAATACAAATCTTATATAGGGAATCGCATCTCTGTACGACGGAAGCATTGCATGTGTTAGGGCAAACGGTGATTTTACGGGGTGGTTTGACATCACAAAAGATGTTAAGCAAGGCTCCGTAATGTCACCGTGGTTATTCAATCTATACATGGATAATTGTATGCAAGAATTGAAAGAGGTGGGCTTGCGCACGAAAATGAGTAGTCTGCAAGTATGTTGCCTGTTGTATGCTGATGATGTGGTGCTGATTGCTAATAGTATGGAAGATCTACAGTCCCTCGTATCTAGGATGAACAAAGTATGTACTCGTATGAAGAATGAGCTAATGATGAATGTAAATAAGTCCAAAGTCATGGTGTTTGAAAGAGAGAGTTCGAAAACAGTTTGCAATATAGTTGTGAATGATGAATACTTGGAGCAGGTCGATGAGTTTGTGTATTTGGGAAGTATGTTTACGAGAGATGGAAAGACTGATAGGGATATTGAAAGAAGGGTGAATGCAGGAAACTCTATTAACGGAGGACTGAACGCGGTTGGCGCAAACAAAAAGTTGTCCAAAGAAGCGAAGCTGGCAGTCCACAATGGAGTGCTGATACCAACCCTGATGTATGGCAGTGAGGCATGGAATTGGCAGAGGAAGGATGAAAGTAAACTGAATGCCGTAGAAATGAGATCTCTGAGACGAATGTGCGGTAAAACCATGTATGATCGTGTGAAAAATGTTGAGATTCGTAAAGAATGCAAGGCTGATGTAAGCGTAGTGAGCAAGATTAAGAAAGGGACGCTTAGATGATTTGGGCATGTAGAGTGAATGAATGAAGAGAAGAGTGTAAGGAGAATATATGACGCGAATGTGAATGGAAGAAGAAGTCGGGGACGCCCGAGGAAGACATGGCACGATCAAGTGAATCAAATACTCGAGTCGGGCTATGTCAGAAGTCGGAATAACAGAAGAGAATGTATGAGGCATTGTATGAATGTGAATGAAGCAAGAAGTGTATGCCAAGATCGAGTTGTTTAGCGGTCCGTCCTCTCTGCCTACCCCTGCAGAGAACGGCGTGATGGTTACATAGTTAGTTATATTTTATGCATGTTAATTTAAATTACCACGCCTTTTTTCATTATACATTTAATCCTGTTTGGTATTTATATTTTAAGTTTTTATACATTATATGTTTTTATACTTTTTACACTTTAAGCGCCTTTGAGGTGATTTTCTCACGAAAACGGCGCTATAGAAATAATCCATTTATTATTATAATTTTTTGATATGTACTGTACACATTTTAATTGTTTTATTTTTTTTTATATTGGCTAAACTTATATTTTTTTATTTATTTGTTATTGTTTTTGCATTTACACTGTTCATACCTTTGTGTCAATGGTGCATGTGTGCCGTATGTATAAATAAATAAAATCTATTGAAATTACCTAACAGGACACTTGACTTTTTTGATTGTTGCAAGTTTTCAGAGAAAAAGTAAATACATTTGGTATATTTTTAAAGCAGTTTTATAAACTTGTGAAAGAGCAATCCTAAGATAACTTCATAATAGAAAAAAAATAGCTACTTCCTGTTCTGGAAAATTTCAAAATATTATTTTTTACTTTGCAGGTTTATTGTATTTTTATTATATAAATAGTAAAGTAAATGAAAAAATGTATAGATCTGAAAAGAACTCACCTTATTTACTTACCAGCTTTCAAAAATAAATTATATTTAATTAATAATTATTATTATTTATGAATATAATGAAATGGCAAAATGTAATGAACACTTTAAGTAATGTTGGCAATTAACTCTTGAAATAGAGACAAGCAAAGTTGTTGACACGTCTGCAATACAGAAATGCACCTGCAGCAATAACAGGAAAGCAGAGTGCGATCCAGTTCACATGTTCATCACTAACACTTCTACGGGGCCCTTCTCCGTAAGCCTTTGCTAGAGTGTTAGTTTACTTTCATGACTCACGATTGGTCGATAGCTCCTGCAGGCTGTTCGTGAAGTAAATGCATAATTTTAAAAAGATAATCTACCTAATGATGAAGCTAGTGGTGTTTGTGTGCAATTTGTGATATTACTTTTCCCGTTGTGAGTTCAACCCTCTGCTAGCTGAGCCCTTCATCATTGTACAAACAATATTTTCCATTTTTAATGATGGTAATAGGGGATTTTCAAATATTGTCAGGTTATTCGTAATCTGGGAATGTTTGTCTTTCTTTAAAATAATAAATGTATATATACGTGTACAATGTAAACAGATTGTTGGCTAGTGGAGGTCGGTGGGCTTCTGCCCTAACTAAGCAAGCAACTTTGAAAATAAGGTAAAAAAATTCCCCACTTTATGATTTTACCTATTTTGGGCATTAAATTCATGGTTTCAGCACCCTACGATAAGGAACTCCAGTGAAGAATATTATGGCTTAAAAATATGTATTCATATACATTGATCAACAAACACCAATTCTGAATATATAACTTTTATTACATATAAATATGTAGAATTTATAAATCGTTATTTAAAAGTGAATAAAAAACCATCTCATCAAATGCCTTGTTACATTGGTACCATTGGAACGGCATCACGCGGTTGTTCACGTCTAAATTCTTTCTGTTTAAATTCATTCCGTGTGACGGTTGTGTGACGTCAGGCAGTCACCGCTACTAACCGCCTGGATTCACGCTGTTTTAGTGGGTTTAAAAAAATCTAACATTGAGAAATTTTTTTTTTCTTCATAAAAATCGAAACATGGCAATACGGCACTATGAAATTATGTTATAGTAATAAGAAATTTTTATAAATATGTATGTATTTTAAGCAATGACAAAAAAACTGGCTGACAGTGGCAATACTAAAAAAATTCAAATAAAAAGATCATGGAAATACATTTTGAGCAAGGCTAATCTGAACCATCCTATACCCGAGGATCTCATAAAGAAATACTCACTCCACTAGTAAACTATGCTAACATTATACCGTGCAGGGCTGCCAAACCATTTTAGCAAAGTCCAACGATGTTTTCTTGGTTGGTGGTTAATTTCAATAACTATTAGTAAGCTCAATTGCAGGATACTTCTTAAATTAGTAGAGAAGAAGCATTTTCAAAATCATTTCAGACAACTAAATTCTAATTTGTGTCCCAAGTGAGAAAACGGAAAAATCCTACATTTGATGTAGCACCCATCTCTCTCTTGAGAATGTTAAAATAGGTATTTTTTTTTTTTTTTTTACATGAATACCGCACAAGAGTCCCAACTGCTCCCAACCGTCTGGAGCCAGTGAGACTATGGCATTCCCAATTGGGGAATGTTGTGAGGATGAAGGTATTGGGGAGGGGAAGGAGGTGGGGAAATACCTGGCTATTCAGATCTGGTCACCAAACACGGCTAAAAGCCATTTCAAGCAACGCTTCAATTCTGAATGGTGGTCTTTCACCAGGGCAATACTGAGAGTATCTTCCACTCTGGAATATGGGCAAATATACTATATATTATTTTTAAATTAATTAATTGTGAAACAACACAAATTAATTAAATAAAATTTACTTGCGCACGCCGGGATTTGAACCCGCGACCTTCGGATTCGTAGTCGAGAGCCTTACCCCTCGACCATGGAGGCCGTCGAATTAATTAGTGTTAACCCATAAAGGCGGAATGGCGCACACTAAGAGACAAAGGTCATTTACCGTGTATCTAAAATCGCATCTCCTGCAAATGTTTTTTGAAAACATTTATACAAAAAATAAAACAAAGCGGCATTACCGTACACATTTGTGTGTGTGCACACAATATTTTTGCCTTCCGTCACCGATGGAAAAGTTTCCCCTCGCGGATGAAGAGGAATGTAAAAATAAAAATATTTCAAACTTATATATGATATATAACTTTGAAAATACATAAATTACCATATTATTCCGACAACATATCGTCGATCGGTATGCAATACCGCAAATGAGACATAAAACAAATTGTTCAGGAGAAAAAAAAATCATGGTACATACGAGGTATTATCTATGGAAGCGGTGTTACATATTTTGGACAATATTAAGAAAATTTTGACAAATGTCCAACATTCCGCGGATGAACATACCCGGAGAAAATGGAGTTTAATGATTGCATGCCGAATGACGATAATATTATGCTGAAGAATTAATGACCTCAAAGGGTTAACTATTATTTTTAGAGTTGTATGCATTGGCGCCGACAGATCCATTAGCAAAATTAATTCAGTAAACATTATTATGCTCAGGGGCACATTTCAAAGTCAACTGTTTCAGAGGTATGAATTATTTATGTAAAGTAATTAATTATGCAATGAGGAGTAAGTTTGCATTGTATAGTGTCAAAGGACTTAGATGAAGTTTGGTTGCATCAGTTAAAATTAACCATCAACGGAAGGTAAGATGGAATACATGGCACACACTCCTTGATTCATTCACATTCATACACACTCTTCTTTTTCTCTGACTCTTAACATGACCCAACACAAGAGTTTTGTAATGTACTTAAATCCACAATACTATTTTTATGACCATACAAGAATACTCCATAGAACCGATCCCCTATATCCGGAGTCAGCGGGACTATGGCATCCCCAATTGAGTGGGGAAAGGAAGGAGATGGAGAAGAGGAAGGTTGGGAAGTACCTGGGTATTCAGATCTGGTCACTAATATTATATTGCCATTTCAAGCTACGTTTCGATTCTGAATGTTGGCCTTATGCCAGGGCGATACTGAATCTATCCACCACTATCTCGTGAATCTACTATTGTGAATATTCTATTAGCGCCACATCAATGTAATCATTTTAACTAATTGTACGCGCTTGGTTTCGAATGCCTGAAGAGGTTTAAAGATAGCATTACAAACATTACTCAATTTCTTCAATACCTCAGCAACTTGAAGTACCATGATGGATGATTAGACATAATATAATCTATAAAAAATATCTCATAAATAGATAATACTATATTATTACTTATCTTGAATCATTAAGAATAATATAAAGCTTACTGACAATACATAATTAAATATTACACTCATAATATTGTCCTTGTATTCATAAAATAACCTATGTCGTTTTTTGGCTAATGATACTTCAAAAAGAAAAAAATGTAAACATTCCTAGATAACGAACACCTGACAATATTTTAAATCCTCCTGCTATCATCATTATAAATGGAAAATAGTGCTTGTGCAGCAGCGGAGTACTTGGTGAGCTATCAGAGGATTGATCCCGCAACACCTGTGTGGGAACCCGAAGCATTGGACCATTCGGAATTATCAAAATATTATTTTAGTACTATTCAATGCATATTTATTGTCATCTATCTTTAACAAATGTTTATCATTTGCGCCAAAATGTTGCTGGGCGGAAATTATAAAGATATTAAATTTAATATAACGGATGATTATGGATTTATAAAAAAAATCTAAACAGTGCTTAAACCATGGACAACTGTATTGCCAATGAGTAGATGCGAAAATAAGGTTGATGAAAGGTCAAAGAAATGCTAGGTCGATTAAAGGTAAAAGAAACTGAGAGGACGATGAAAGCACTATGAATAAGCAATTAAAAGGGGATGATTAGATGGTTTAGACGTGTAGTATCGATGCACGTGGTGATGCCACAGAAAGACATTGCACAAATAAGTGAATTGAGTCAAGTCTTGTCCGGAAGTATGGATAACAGAATATTTTTGAATGTGAATGAAACAAGAGTGTGTGCCAAGATAGGGTTGGGGGATGTGATGGTTAGTTAGTCAGTTATTTTGTTTTTTTATACTTATTTTAAATAGTTATTCCCAATACGAAAAACTCATTTTGAAAAATTATTCAATTTTTTTAGCACAAACTTTCAGTAAAAAAATACTTTTTACTTGCATAAAATATATAAAATTGGCTATCATTCATTGTTATAATCAGTTATTATAAATATTAAAAAAAAAATAGTTAAGGTGAAACTTAAAATTATTACGCAAATTTGTAATCACAGATGGGGTTAATTCTTAATATTTTAGAAAAAAAACATACTTTTAGCACAAAATGGTTTTAAATATTGGAATGATTCGTTTGTTGGCAGATTGGGTTTAAAGCTCAATTCCTTCAAAATAACTTACATTATGTATGTGCTAGTATATTGTATTTTTTAAGTTTCTCGAAGGAATTGAGTTTCACACCTACGATAACAATTTATTCTATTTCATATTAAATAACTAATTAAATAACTAAATAAATAACACTCCTCCCCGCATACACACAAACATAGCTTTTTATGGGGGTACATAAATAAAAATATATAGATACAAAAATACATATTTATTATGTATAATATAAAAAAACGAATTTATATAGCCAAAAACATTAATAGTAGACTCATAAATAATCAAATAAATTTAAATAAAAGTACAATTCTTAAATTATTCCCAATAAACAAAGTACACACCCTTCCAGGTCAGCAGGTACCTGCTGATCTCCCACCCTTGGCCCTCCACTTGCCTGTTTTTATCAATCTATAGCACATGTGTATCTTAGTTTATATTTTAGTTGTATATTGCCCTGAAGAAACTACGATAGTAGCGAAACACGGTCGGCAAAAGTATAAATAAAAGTGATGTAAACAAAGTTATTATTTTATTTTTTAGATTATATATATATATTGAATATTCTGAATGCACACCCGCCAACAAACAAATCATTTAAATAGGTGTTTAAAAGCATTACGTACTAAGCGTTTTTTATAAAATTTTATGAATTAACGCCATCTGTGATCGCGAATTTGCATAATAATTTAAAGTTTCACAAAGGAGATTTAAATTAGGTCGTAAAAACTATTATTTAATTCATGTATTTTTTTTACTATCTCTGAACGTCCTAAAAGTCACATAGGTTATTATGTAAATGATATGACAAATTAATATAAAAACTATATTTTATCTTAGAGTTTGCTTGTTCGATTTAAATTCATAACCTACAATATAGTTAATCCATGGCATTCATGCCACGTAATAAATTTCCAGACTACAAGGATTATTAGATAACCGTGCAATGAAGGTTAAGGTCGTAACCGGCTTTGAGTATTGAATAACAAACTAAAGATTAAATCAACAGAATTCATCGATATATTACGTACTATGAGCATGCCGCTGACAGCTCCGTTATGATTTATGATTTATGATCTCTCCCCATTCTCTCCCCCTGTCTCATAAACACCGCATATAATATGTAACTATGTAACAGAAAAACGGGTTGCAACTGATCTCTCAGCGGCAGGACCATATTAACAATTTTTCCATCATACAAATATTTGTTTTACCGCCGTGTTGTGTAATATTAAACTATGTGACACGACAATATGGTAGTAATAGACGTAAATTATTATTATTATTGATACGAACTCTACATAATATGACGTGAAACTATATAAATACTTGTGAACATAAATTATATTATGTGCAAGTGCAACTGATTTTGACTTTTTACAAAATGAAGATCACAAAGTTACTTACAGCTTACAGAGATCACGAATGAGTTATCGATCAAAGAAACCCGCACAAAACACTGCTCGAGAGACAATCAGACAATGACAAAAAATAAAGACCAGTCGAGCTGACAATTTAAAAAATCTGTCAATGGTGTCAATTATTTATAATTATATTTGATTATCCCGCCGAAACCAGCAGGAGACCTTTTTATTTTTTTCAGTGCCTACTGCCCGTAGGATGATAAAAGTAAGCAGGTACTTTGTTTAGTGTGGATTTTTTTTTTTTGCTTTTTCCATATTTCAGGTCAAAATTTATTTATAACATGGACATCGATGCCTTATTATCCTCTGTTTTGGTTTATTAGATTTATTCTTCCCTTTTGCGTAAATGTTGAAGAGGATCTATATTTTTGATCTCCACAAGCCAACATTCATAAAAAATATATATTTTAATTCATGCAGTTTGCGAGTATTTTGTTTTATTGTGGGATGCTGCGTAAAGGATATTTTCAGAGAAAGACCGTTCTCAGTGATCCAGTGTATTGTAGAGACCTATGTAAGAAGGAGGAAACACGAATGCCCTTAGCATAATTCTTAATTAAATAAGATTTTCATCCATTTCATTGAAAATATTTTGTGTATCAAACCAGTGTCATCGACTAGCATAATCGTTTCTTTGGAACTTTCGATGAGTTATAAAAGTTGGCAGTAATGCGTTACCGAAGAGTTATTTTTAATAAGCGATAAGCGATCAAATCATGATAATTAAAATCCAAAGCGATTTAATCTTTGAAACGTTTGGAGGAAGATAAGCACTGACGCGCTATGATTGTATCTGATTGTATCTACATCAACAAAGGCAGGCTACTCGCTTGTGAGAGATAGGCGATCAAAATATTTGATCAGGCGCCAATAATCAATTAAAAAATAAAAATATTATAAGAGCAAGCTTTCGATGATAAACAACACTGAACAGACGTGAAATTACATCTGATTTATTCTCAGAAATAAGTAACACAATCTTATTTATAAAAAACATTTAGACAGAACAAAAATGGGATTGCAAGTTACATTATTCTGGGCGTGGAAAGTTAAAGTGTGGCGGAAATCAACATTTTTATTAATTATAACCAAAACACATTACGTGACCAAAATAATCCATTTAAAGCGTATCTACTCGTAGACATTTTCGTGGGTAAAGTACTGTTATGAAAAAATATATTATCTGTTTCAGAACGGACATCGTCTAGTGAGACGGGTAAAGTACATGTATTTCTATCAACTTTTTAAAGTCAATAAATGCCCTGGCTAGCGGATAACAATCTTAACCCATTTCTCCACAGAGTATGTAGAAAAAGTGAAATGCCAAACAGCTGTAGATCCTTGGCATCATATATTTTTGTAGTCAAATATTTGAAAATTATTATGGATATTATTTTAGTTGGTCTATGCTATATACTAATTTATTCAGTTTTATCACACAAATTATATTGTTTTCAGAGACAATAATTAATTAGGGGGTGTTGATCGTCCTAAACCATGGGCCATTTTTGTTTGCCATCGTTGTCAAAAAAAAAATTTACAACACCTAATAGGCCTTCTGCACACTGATTTGCCCGATACTAAAAAAGCCATAGCGTTGAAATAAAGTTGGTAGGCTTGATTTTAGGAATGGAAGATCGAATGGTCGAACCTTTCAACGCCATGGCTTTTTCAGTATTGGGCAAATCAGTCGTGTGGAAGGCCTATGACTTCTGTTTATTTATTTGGTTAATTTACTAGAAAGGTAATGTCGCTTCAAAAAAAAACAACTATTGGACAAAAATGTTCGTAATATGATTTTTCGGAACATGATTAATCGGGACATGATAATGGACCTTGAAATGGTTTGCCCCATACTAACTGAAACTACCGCGACGAAATGTTCGACCATCCGGTTGTCCTTCCTAAGGTTGGTGGACTTTAGTTAGTGTCGGGCAAACCAGTCGTGTAGAAGCAAAATAACTATTGGACGGTTTCCGTAGAAGTTCCATAAGTAATAAAATACTTCCACACGAGCGGGCAGCCCAATATTAAAAAAGACATGGCGTCGAAAGGTTCGACCATCCGGTCGTCCTTTCCTAAAGTTAAGCCTATATAAACCATGGTTTTATAGTACTGGGCCACTCGCTCGTGTGGAAGGCTGTAAATATAGAAGTAAAAAATTCCGACCTCTAGAAATTTTGAAACCTTACAAATTACGACCAGAGACAAGGAACCCATAGAGATTAACGAGAGTAGTATATCTATGAGATTAATGTTTTTGACGTTTCACCGGGATTTGTATCTATGGCAAAATTCTCGCTCGTACCAAATGCCGCAAAGCATTCTTTGTCAGTTTTCTTCTATTACACATTTTCCGCTGAAAGGATAAAGTTTTGCTTTAGAAAAGAATACCAAACAGATTTTTTACTTTGAGCGTAAAACGCTAGGTAGTTATTTGTTATCTTGAATTAATTGTATGGAATTTTTTTTTTCATGTTTACTAGTGTAGAGTTTCGGCGCATTTTTCTCATAGCATGATAACTATACAATAAGTTCTACTATACAATTTGACTATCTGAACAATGATAACGTAATGTTTGGCTTTTAATGTAAACATATTTATATAATGAGTTTATGGAGACTTTGACTTTGTAAATAAACAAAGGTCTTCTGTCGATATCATAATATTATCGTTGACTGTTCTGTACGTTCTGCTTCTATAGTTTGTATATGGTATTAGTCGGAGAAATTGAACTGTAATATATCCACTTAAACTATATTTCTTATTTTATTATAAGAATATAACTAAACAAAAGGTGTTTGCCCATCCCACACTACACCCCTTCGTAAATATTCAAAAGAAACCGCCTGTTATGGATGTTATAAATGATGCATGAAAACTACTAGTCTTACATAAAACTTTATAAGTAGAAGATGATAGAAACGTAAAAAAAATATTAATAAGTTTTTATTTATATTACCATAAGAATACAAAAATAGGGCAAAATTCAACAATTCCGCCGCACTGTTAATACGCTTAGGTTTTTAAAATAAAACTTCGTTTCAGATTACTAAAAATTAGAAAAAAATATTGGCATACGCGAAAATGCAAATTAATGGGTATAAATTAATTTAAAGCTTAGTACAGTTTGAAGTTTTTGTATGGAATTTTTAGGTTAGTTCTTCGTTTTTTCTCTGTAAACCCAAGAACCTAATAACCTATTTTACATATAATTAATATACTGTATTATATTTAAAATAGGTTATTAGGTTCTTAGTTTGGGTTTAAAAAAGAGTAAAAAAATTAAGTGGAATTGTTGAATTTTACCAAAAGTAGTACTCAACTAGTATTTTTTTTACTTGGTAGACATACTCTTTCGAGTAGGTACTCTTATCTTGGATAATTATTTTGATTCAATATATTTTTTCAAAGGGGTGAGAAATGTCTTCAATACAAGAGCGCCTTCAGATGAAGCGTGTGCCACTGGACACTTGGAGCACCCAAGAAAAGCTCTGCCTCGCCTCTTCTGTGGTCCGGAGTGGAGACCAGAACTGGATGTCGGTGTCCCGCGCCCTGAGGTCTCTGGGGGACCCCAATCGCCCGCCGGATTGGTTCTCGCAGAAGAACTGCGCGGCACAGTATGGTACTATGCTGGAGAACGTGGAGACTCCACGCCGGAAGAAGAGGGTGGGCGAGGGCGTGACGGAGACCCCGCAGGAGAGCATCGTGAAGAAGCTGACACAGCAGAGGATTCAGGAGCTTCAGAAAGAGATGGCGGAGACAGCGAGAACTTTTGCTAAAATTAAGGTAAAAGAGTTGCAACTTGGTTTACGGTTTTTGAGTAAAATTATGCTTCAAATGAGGCAAATCTGTGTAAGGAATATAACAGAACATTTTACAGTAGTTAATGACTTGACATTAAAATGCAGTAGTGTGCAGGACAGTGAAACCTGCTTGAAGTAAATTTTTTTAAATTACATAATATCCATTTTCTCCCATATAAATAACCTTTCTCCCTAAGAAATTTGAAAATATGGTCTCCAGAAAAATAATTTGCTCTTTTAATAAGATTTACAGCTTGAAAACTAGCTGCTATACCTGGTGTCTGCATCTTTATACCCTTTCGATTACTACATTTTGTTTGAATTTAAAATTGATAGTCAGGTTTAAAGCTATAGTATTAGGAACATTTAAAATCCTCTTTAATCCTAGGAATACGGATGCTTTTTTCTACAACCCGCATAATAATAATAATAATTGGATTACTTGTATAGCGCCGTTTTTGTGAAAAATCACCTCAAGGGCGCTGTACAAATCTTAATTCCTATTCTTTATCCAATTATGCACAAACAGATACAGAAAAACATACTTACCTGGCATATCGCTTCAGATGAACACAGTTTTATTAGGAAATTAAAGTATAGAGATGATATTTTTACAGTTGCTTTTATCCCCCCTTTTCTATTTTTCTATTGATGTTTCATTTATTAGAAGATTGGTGGCACAAGAAGAGTTGGCATTTATTTGAAATACTTTTAATTTTTAGGACTGGAAAATGTTTATAAAATGACCTTAAAAAGCGTAAGAAGCTTCCACTATATTACCACTTTTTATTTATTTTTTACACTTCTAGTTATTTACAGTGTTGCGGGCTGTGGACGCATTTGCGCACCGATAAGTGAATTTGCATAGTATGAATTTAATTTAGGATGTTCCATTTTATTGGCTGCATCTTTGCACCAATCACAACTAAGAAAGTATTGAAGTCCCTAATTTCAACAAATCAGTGAAATCCCTGCAAACATTTGTAGGTCTTGAATTAGAGTTTGAACAATTTTTAGGTTATGTATAATATTTTTTTATCATCGGTCACAGGAAGAAGTCAAAGAATTGACTTCAGAAAGCGTCACAGAGAGCCGCGTCCGCGAGTTAAACACCGCGCTTGAAAATGCAAAGCGGGAGCGCGAGCGAGGCGCGGCACGGAGGGCGCAGTGGCTGCGAGAGAGGGAGCAGCGCCGGGGGCTGCTCGAACGCGCGTGGCGACGGGCCGAGGGGGCGGCAGCCCCGCTGCTCACCTCATTGCTGCAGAGTCCCACCCATCATCATAACTCTGCCATGGGTAAATAAACTTTCCCATTACTGTTATATTAAATGGAATAGATTACAGTCACTGAAGTCTGTTTCTTATTTTTGTGTTAAAATTAAAAAGCGTTAACTTTAAATTCAACATAATTTTTGATAATGAACTCAATTATTGTTTAATAATGGACCCATGTTTACAAGAAAATATTATTGCAAATTAATTCTTTCATTATCTCTAGAATATATCTTTGTCATACAGTCAAGACTGAATAATGAACTGACTATGATAAATTACACAGGAGGGATTTAAACATTTTGCTGTTTTGAACGTCTTTGTTTAATTTTGGTGAGAACTTACACACACTCAGATTTAAAATTCTGTGTATTTAATACCTATTCAAGATTTATGTGAATTTAGACAAGTCCATATCTTTGTCTTTTATAGAAGTGGGAAGTCCATCAGCCGGTGCGCCCACCCTATCACTCCTGCTGGAAAAGACATCTAATCCATTACCAGTCACCTCGACAGAGCCCCCTATGCTACAGCCAATATCCGACAAAGTTGTATCAAAATCCGAGCTCTTAAAAATTGAACAGATCAAATCGGAACTCCAAGAATTCGAGCAGCAGTTCCGCGATGCTTCAAATTCTGAATCCCTCAGCAATATCCCTCCTCTACAGAATGTCCCACCACCAGAGCTGATGCCATCAAAAGAATCTCCTCAAACTGAAAAAACACCAGAAAAAATTGAAATAGACGACATTGAAATCAAAGCCGAAGACGTATATGCATTCTCCGATATCGATTTGGATATCCCACCAGTTTCTTCAATTCACAAGTCTTCACACAGCCGTACCCTGCATTCTGACAAGAACCTCTTCAACAAGAGAGAGCTCACGGGAAGTGTTGCCAGCCTTGATGAGGTTTCCTCTCCTTCAGGTGCTGACAGTGGTACAGATGTGCTGAATTCACTCTTGTCTCCGATGAATGTGAATGAGAATTCCAATACTGAAGTACCACCAGGTGGAAGTATTATACCTAACCCACCAACACCACCCCCTGATCCTGAAAACCAAACGGAAGCAGCTGTTGTTGATAGTGAAGTCACCAAAGCGTATGTTTTATTTATTTTAGAATTTTTATTTATTTTACAAACTGGCTCCAGTTCCTATATATTCTACCCCAGTTCTCAGGCCTTCCTGCCTTGCTCTAATCTTCTTTTACAGTCAATTCACCCCTTCCTTGGTTTGCTTGAGTCACTTCCACTGTAACTTATTTGGTCATGATTTTTTACATCTTTTTATCTGGCATTCTTTCGACATGTCCAGCCCATATAGCAGTCTTTGGGACCTACGGAATCTTATGATGGGTTCGCGCTCAATTAGATTCTCGAGTTCATGGTTAATTTTCTACAAAGGCTGCAAATTTGGTTGTTTCCTTTTGGGTTAGCCACCATTACAAGATTTGTACATACATAGTTTATGTAACATAATTTTCCAGGGATTCCGATGAAAAACCTGACCTAGAAGATACTGAGCCGGTAGAAAATTTAAATGATGAAACAATTAAAATGGAAGTGGATACTGATGCAACATCTGAGCCAACTGTTCCTGAAGATGAAGACAGCAGTGATGGAGAGATGAATCAAAAGGTGGCTGATATAAAGAAAGACCTAGATGCTAAAAGATCTCATGAAGACTTGGCTGAGAGATCCGAGAATAGCGAAATGGAGGAAGAGGTCTCTCCAAGAGATGAAAATTTGGATGAAACCAGTAATATGGTAATAATAATAATAATAATAATCGGATGATTTTTATAGCGCCGTTTTTGTGAAAAATCACCTCAAGGGCGCTGTACAAATCTTACTTCCTATTCTTACATTATTCCTATATTAAATCTATGACATTTTTTTTTTTGGACACTATCATTACACATTATTTATAGACCATGTAAAGAGATGCAGTTAGATTATCAAAATTAAATACGGCTTGGTCTAAGTGTTCATACATGTTTAATTGAAAAAAAAAAAGAAGCTAACTGTATTTATTCCTTACGATATATTGCAAGACGCTAATATAAATGATAGGAGTTATGTGAAGTTGGGCGGCGGGTGAGGACTGGGGCCGGGGGTACTGATCCTTTCTTCCAATCTTCTTTGTCTTTGTTGGTGACGGGACGCTTGGTGTTGGTCTGCACGTACGCCATGCGCTTGTCAGCCGGCTTCAGGATCCGGAAGGAGCACTTCAGCGTGTCGTCCACTGACATCATTGCTCCTGCATTATCGAATTCCCCGCAGTACCAGTTACTTCTTGGCAAAGAGCTCATACCCGTCCTATACCACCTGATGCACCCGGCAGATCAGGTCAAAGTCGTGCTTGTTGAGGAACTTGGCCACTATCTCAATGACGAAGGTAAAGGCTCGTTCTCACCCCAGCTGGCGGTGTCCTTGTTGGGGTCCCAGCAGCCCACTTCCTGGTTGTATACAATATTTTTTACAACCACCGTAGCCCGAATCGCGGTTTCTATTAACTTTTGGCACTTCACTAGTACATGTGGTGACGACCGACCGCCAGATGTGACCGATGCCCGATGCGCTAATTCGAAAGAACGAAGCAGATTTCAACTCTAAATATTTGAAATATTTGGTTTTTGTTATAAACTTGATTTAAGCTCGAAACGACAGCACTAAAATTAAAATTAAAAGTAAAATGAATTCAGCTAACAAGAAAATAATACAAATATCGGATAACAATGAACATATTTTTGGTCTAAGATGATGTTTGGAGGAACTAGCAGCATTAATTCACTGCGCACCAACTCGACAAGAGCAGAACACCTGTTCACAATTGATATTCCAGTTCCTCTGACTCCTTATGTAAATCATCACACATGCAGAACGAGCTGTCGGCATCTGTTTTTCCTTCCTCATTCAATCCAGACCTCTTCAAGACCCGAAAGCCCCCTTTCCTTAAACTATCTTACAATGTCGGTCAACCGGTTGGTGATATAGTTTTCTGGTTGTACACAGTACAGAGGAAAGCCCTTGTGAGGTGTTACATAAAAATAGATGGATAGGTTTTTTTAATCTTTCATTTGATATCACTGTTGAATGCAGTTTATTTTAGGCTTTAAAATTCATAATTTTTTATATGTTACACCTCACAAAAGCATCCCTGTGTGTATGGTGTAAAGACAGTGGAATTATATCACCACCCGGCTGGGCAGCATTGTAAGGTGGGTCAAGGTAGGGACTGTAGGAAAGGATTTATTAATTCGGGTCATGAAGGAGTCCAGATTATATGAAGGAGGAAAAAATAGATGCCGGTAGCTTATTCCACATGCGAACCACCTTACACAAAAATGAGCCGGAGAATTGACCCGTTATCATGAACTGACATCAACTGTGAAGTGGGTGCTCCACTCATGTCCATCGAGTTTCATGTACGTGCACCGGTGCACTAGGGATCGATGCTGCTGGTTACATCGAGTAGGCTCTATTTAAATACCTGTAGAACAGACTCAGCCTACCTACATTACATCTGTGCATTAGAGATGGCAACCGGTCTGTTAATGGGTTATCTGATTCACCCATTAATTCTTGTTTTTAATTTATTCAGGAAATTGAAGCAATGGAAAACTCAGAGATTCTGGAATCCAAAGATTCAAACATGGATAATGCCTCAACTGACCAGCAGGTAGAAACGCACACGGAGACCGATGATGATACTCCGATAGAAGTCATCAAGGAGATGAATCCTGGCAAGACGAAGCGGGACTATTCGCGAAAAAAAACGGAGAAGGAAGAGGCGGCAGGCTCCCCAGCAGAGATGGAGGGTGTGGTGTCCAACAAATCGGAGTACAGCGATGAGATTGGATCTGATAACTCTCAAGGGTCTACCGATAAAAAGAGCCTCAGTAGGAGATTCAGAAATGAAGGTTCGTTTAGTTTATTCAAAAATACTTACTTTAATTTTTCATCAAGAGATAGCTGAGAGACATGTCAAACGCATGCCCAAAATTTGTACACGGTTGACATGTGCCGCATGAGAATGGTCAATTATTACGACTCATATTTGTGTTGTGTGATTTCTGAATGACTTTGGTTTTTCCTCGCTCTTACAACATGGGTTTATTCAAGACCCAGGTTCACTTCTTGCATTCCTTGAATAAACCTTTCGTGTAGTATTCCCAAAGATGATGTGCACTAGATGGAAACCTCTGTGGAGTTAAATTAGTTACAATGTGTTACAGTCTGTTGACTATTATTCTGCCGTCTCAATATCACAGTAAAACCTTAAAGTAAAGGGCCATTTTACAAAAGGCAAAGACATTCGTGTTGCTCATGTAGTCGTGTGACATGGTGTATATTACGAACATGACATTTTATCGTGTACATTGTGATTTCAACCTTTATCAATACAATTCATCAATTACACTTGTTTTTATTTCAGTATCGGGCTCCCGTTCCGAGAGTCCGGCCACCCCTTTGGACTCCCTGCCCGGCAGCCCCGCACCCTCCACGCCGCCCCCGCCGGGCACCTCCGCCCCTGAACCTGACAAGGAATATCGCACCTGGAAAAAGGCCATACTTTTGGCATACAGCAGGTAAGATACCATGACAAGTATTAAATAATTTTCTTTGTGCACAAGCATAACGGGACGACGACACATTGGCCATAGGAGTTTAAGTGCTGTGGTTGTTGTCTCGAACATACTTTTAAGGCTGCTGTCATTTGCAATATCCAGCGTTTGATCTTCTTCTTTCGCATGCATGCTAGATTCGCCTGGTTTGTTGACAATTTTTTAAGCAGGCCCTTGCACGGCCCAGTACCATTTGATAATTATTTTAAACTATATAATTGACGATTTTTTTCAAAAAATGAGGGGGGACATGGGGACCACTGTTTTAGAGGATAAGAAGGAGTGAACTTGGGTCTGGAAGAGACCCATGTTGTAGGTGGGAGGAAACACAGAGGCCAGCAGATCATTTCACAGCCCGAGCTGTTGAACACAAGAACGAGTAGTAGAAGCGACCCATTCTCATGTGACAAATGTCAACCATGTGCAAATGTTGGGCACACGTTCGGTGTGTTATGCACCGGTGCACGTACATGAAACCCACCTACCACCTCTCTATACAAAAAATTGAAACTTTGAAAAAAAAAAGAAAATCTTTTCAGCTACAACAACATCAATAAAGTCGTATTTTTCAACATCAGCACTCTAGCTCACTCAAAAGTCACGCGCCGTCATTGGTTATTATTATTATGTAGTTCCCAGTTATTAATTTTTGTGGTTAAAGTCATGTTGCATATTCTACTTTATCCAACGTTTCAGGTAGACTTGCTGTGTCCATCATCAGAGCAGATGCATGGACAGAGCAAGTCTATCATATCAGCAATGTTGGCTAAAGGAGGAGGAATCACAACATCACTTAATACCCCAGAAATCATCGTAATACTTTTGGCAGTGAGAATCTTAAATTATATTATCCATATAAATTCCAATCTCTTGGTTGAAGACTTACATAATATTATGTCTTTTGATTTCTGTAGGTTGAACACACTGAAATATGCTTCGATTTTTACCAAACCCATCACCGATGACCTGGCTCCTGGCTACAGTCAGGTTGTTAAGAAGCCCATGGATCTTTCCACCATACGCAAGAATATTGACATGGGTGTCATCAGGTAATTACAGCGAAACTCTCTTAAGAAGTTTTCCAAGGGACCGGTAAAAAAAAATCTTATGTAGGAAAACCCGTAGGATAAATTCGGCCATTTTTCAAATTCAGTCTTCAAGGGACCGAAAAAACCAAACTTCTTAACCATGAAATTTTCTTTAGTGGGAAATTCTCAATCGAGTTTTATTGTACCTTTCTTTTTTCTTCTTTATCCGCTTTTGGCATTTGAATTTGAGCATTGGCCATTGCAATGCTGTAAAGTAACAACTGTTTGTTCTAGGCAGCCCTCACCCATCCAGAGCCGGCAGTTTTCTTTATTTTGTTTGCTCACCTCGTTTGTGGGTTCAAAAATGTTAGATAAAATTGAAACATCCATTTTAAAATATGTGCATAAACTGGGAATAGAAGAAGATTATTGTTTTTCTAAATACTTGCTGTAACAATATGAAACAAATACAAAATAAAACATTTCCATTCAATTATCTCGCTAAGTATTAAAAAATAACAACAAGTTTGAATATAAAATTTCTTTAGAATATGATGTTTAGTCTGATATTTAAAAGTAGACAAAGATTGAGGGTGCTGCAATTGTTTAAAGGGTTTTAAATGGCAGGGTTTTCCTCCTTCATCCGCATTAATAAATTCCTTCCTACAGCCTCTACCTTGACCTGCTTCACAACACTGCCCAGCCGGGTGGTGATATAGTTTCCCTGTCTTTATACAGTACAGACAGGGGCGCTCTCGTGAGGTTAAAATTTAAAAAAATTTAAAAACTTCTAGTGCGCCGTGATTGCTCATCGGATATGCCAAATTTGTATCCGTTGAATGCTGGCCATTGGGCAAAGTAAGGAAAATTATTTATTCCCCACTTTTAAATATATTCACAAAACCTAAACAATATAATTCTTAACATATTCTTATAATTAAAAACAATTAAGTAAACACACTTATCACTTTATGTGGGGAAAACAGCTTTCAATTGTAAGTACCTCACAGAATAGAGAATTTTTAATTATCACAATTATTTTCAAAGTAAACTAGTTTTACCGGTAATAAATTATTTTAAACACTGTCCAAATAAAAATTGGGTGGGAGTAAATAAAATTATAGAAGTAAGGCGTCTAAATGTGGCTTAACCACAGTTTGAAAAAGGTTTTGAACGCCGAAACATCCGTAACCAATATATGAAGAAAAAAAACTAAATTATTTGCAGAACTAATATTAAATTAGATTTACTTAAAATTTTATTTAAAAAAAAAACTAAATGGAGTTCTACCAATTAAACACAATAACAATTCATGTATAGTAAAAACATATTTTCTTTTTGTATAAATGTAGAATATAAGTAGCTATTCTGAGGAAACTTCTTATGATAGAAATATACATTTTTAATAAATATCTAAACACTATCTGGAAAGATGGTACAATTTTCAAAAACATCATTTTGCAGAAAACAAGTAAGCTATTACGAGAATAGACTTAGCTGGTGCACAGCTATAGGAAATATTAGGCCGCGGGAGGTCGGCTTTCCAAAGGTTAAAACAATCGCAGCGCCTGCCATTTTTGTCTACACTTTCTTGACGGATTATACTAGCTCTAAGCCTTCTCTCTATTCATTCCTTTATAAAAAAGAATACATCTTTACTATGCATGCAAATTTTAATTTGGTAATTTATTTTTTCCAGGACAACTAAAGATTTCCGCAGAGACGTCCTTCTCATGATGAACAATGCTTTGATGTACAACCGATCCGATCACCGGGTCCACGTGATGACTCGGGAGACCCTGGCGGACATCCACACACAGCTGAACATCCTCCTTCAGGCCCAGGGCCATGTCACCCACGGCACCCCCCTCTCCCGCCTGGCGCGCCCTCCCCACCTGTCCCGCTCCGCCCCGCCCCCCCAACGGAGGAAAAGGGGAGGGGGGGAAACACCAACCCCAAGTTAAACGCCGTCACATTTTGCACGAACAATGTAATTAATTGACTCGGAAAAAAAAGTTTTTTAGTACAATGGTAAATACATACTGTCAAATTACTTGATTGTTGAGTGATGAAAAAGATATGTACCTACCGCAGTATGTGTTTTTTTTTTATAAATAAAATTTAAGAGAATATTTGCGTACATACTTTTTTTTATTTAACATTCGACAAGTCTGACATTTCATAGTAGACAAAAATTTAAGGCGCAGCGATCGTTTAAAAGGAAGTAAGTTTTAAAAAGCCTAATCGTTAATGTGCATATTTTTATATTAACCGAACGGTCTTTAGAATTAATGGTACTTTCTGAAAAGAGATAATTCTATATCATATTCTGAGATAATTTTATATTTAAAGCTATGCAAGGAAGATAATTACATGGAAAGGTGATTTTTTTGAATTTCTTAAATTTATGTATCAAAATAATCATTTATTAGATCTAATTCAATATCTAATTCACAGATCAAAATCATAAATTTAAAAACCATAATATAATCAAGTTACATGTTTTGCCTTGTATTTTAAAACGAACCGTCAAACGGTCAGATATGATGTGAAATCCATCACGATGGCAACACTGAATGTGAACATTTTTAATGTAATAGGCCTTTTACGCGAGCGGGCGGCCCAATACTAAAAAAGTTTGACCATCCTGTCGTCCTTTCCTAAAGTCAAGCCTACCAACTTTAGGAAAGGACTACCGGATGGTCGAACCTTTCGACGCCATGGCTTCATGGCGATTGTGTGGAAGCCACTTTAGACTAGACGGTCAGCATTCAGTCCTATTGCGTCCAAAATAAATTCTGAAAATGAAGAAATAGGAAAATCTATCTAGAGAGGGTTGGATAGATTTTTTAAATATTTACTCATTATTTTTTCAGAATAACATTTTTTGGTGAAATTTCATCTTTTTATCACTATCAAATCAAAGAAATTTCAGCAAAAAGCAGTAAATTTCATATTTTGGGATATATATTATTTTTATGAGTTTGGATGTTGATTTTGGGGAAATCATTTCCTTTGAAGATGGTAAATCAAGTTGATGGAATAAAAAAAATGACGTAGAAATTGAGGATGAAACAAACGAAGACATTTATTCGCCGTTATCTTAAAACCACGTCAAGAATTCTATTACAAAAAAATGAAGTAGAAATTGAGGATAAAACAAACGAAGACATTGATTCGCCATTATCTTAAAACCACGTCAAGAATTCTATTACAAAAAAATGAAGTAGAAATTGAGGATGAAACAAACGAAGACATTGATTCGCCGTTATCTTAAAACCACGTCAAGTATTCTATTACAAAAAAATGAAGTAGAAATTGAGGATGAAACAAACGAAGACATTGATTCGTCGTTGTACCAGACGTATCCTGGCACACAAGCGAACTGTAGAGGCCGGCTGATCCCAATCTACGAAGCGGTCTGAAGGGGAGGGGGTGGCGACCTATCGTTCCTTTAGCAAGGAGGAAACGACAACAATTTCTGTATCACTTTGCCTTTTGCACAAAATTCCTTTTTGTGCAAAAAACTCCTGCGGCTATACAAATCCGTTTGCACAATACACACTTTTGTGCAAACTCGGAGGCTGCTCTGGGTGCCTTGTCCGTGGTCATTCGATGGTCTGGTTCCGTGATTGTTGGTAGTCCGGGGGGTGGTCCAAGAGTCAGCGGGGGGTCAAAGAAGAAGAAGGCAGGTCGGTTTCAAGTAGAGCGAGGTAGAGCGGTCGGTGGAGCAGAGGTGATGTCGGTTCGAGCGTCGCTGAATGACTGCCGATTATTTCGTTTTCGGCCTGTATAAAAATGCCAACCAGGCGCTACGCCGGGCGGCCTAGTTGGCATCTCACGGCGCTATCGACACAAAATCTGCATCGATCAGCGCCGTGAAAGTTTTTACCCGACATCACCGTCTCCCTCCCACCGCGTCATCTCGCTCTGTCATGTTTATTCAGTCTAAGTTCGAGTGGTCTGGGGGAACATGCTCATCCCCAGACCACCCGACATATACAAAAATATCAGGAATCGGGCCTGTGTGCGAACAGTGAAGCAACATTTATTTTCCACACGACCCGATTCCCTTACAAGTTACAATTATTCACAAAATATAAAAATGGGCGGCAAAGCGTCCGATACAGCCGTTATCTTAAAACCACGTCAAGTATTCTATTACAAAAAAATGAATTAGCAATTGAGGATGAAACAAACGAAGACATTGATTCGACGTTATCTTAAAACCATGTCAAGTATTCTATTACAAAAAAATGAAGTAGAAATTGAGAATGAAACAAACAAAGACATTGATTCGCCGTTATCTTAAAACCACGTCAAGTATTCTATTACAAAAAATGAGTTTTATTATTAATATTTATTTTCTGTATCTTTTTTATTGAATGGCCCAACAAAGGAAGAAAGAAGAATCTGAAGAACATAGATATAAGGTGATTTTTCACAAAAACGGCGCTATACAAATCATCCAATTATTATTGTACAATTCACCTGAAGAATGTCAAAAGGCGTAGATGTTCCCTAATAATCACGAGTTTTAGAAAGAAACTTAAATTTCTAGAGTAGCTTATTGTTGCCACATTAATATATATTTTTAGCTCATATTGGTACAAATATAATTTATTTGAATCTCAAGCCACGGCTTTTGTATTTTGAAAGCAGGTTTTTGGCTTATCTTGGAAAATTCCACAATTACAAATAGATAAACTATTACGGGGTGAAGGGAGTTTCTCAAAGGACAATAAGTGGTATATCGGTACAATTCATAATTCTCTTAGAAATACAATGATTACAATACTTAAATTTCCAGTGGCTTTCGTGAGTTTCTTTTTTTATTTATTTATGCCCTTTTAATCTTTCCCTAAGACCATATGTAACCGAAATAGCTGTCAAATAAACCTTCATATTGTGATAACAATAAGGCCAAACAGACGAAATGTTAGTTAGATAAAAATGAAAGGGTATCTGCATAAACTGCAATGAAAGTATTAATAAAAAATATTGTATTTCAATTGAGTGTGATGAGCCACAATGCAAAATAAATTTAGAACAAAGCCCCAAGATCTGCCTACAAAGACCAACGGGCAGTAGTCGATTGTTAATTGATATTTAAAAGATGAATAATAATATGATAAGTTTGATATACCCATTCATATTACTCACATGGCCGAATTCACAGACATACGAGGTGTGTTCAAAAGAAAAGGTGAATTTTGAATTTTCGCGGGCTGTGTACATTCGATTAGAGATTTTTTTTTGTTATGTTGGTACACATATGTTTATCATATGTTAGCATTATCAGCCATTTTGGATTAGTGGTTTGTTTTTGACAACTGGAAAGGTTAGTCACGTTTTTGTGTGTTCTTCGATTTTTTACTTTTGAAAAAAATGGATCAAAGAATATGTATTAAATTTTACGTTAAAAATGGAATAAAGTGCTCCAACGCACTTAAAATGTTGACTGTGGCATTCGGCTAGTCTACTTTGTCTCAAAAAAGTGTTTATAAGTGGTACAAGCGCTTTACAGAAGGCCGTGAAGATGTTAATGACAATGAGTGTCCTGGAGTTGCAACCACGTCAACAAACGAAGACAACATCGAAACAGTGAAGAAAATGGTTTTGGAAAATTGTCGAATCACTATTAGGAAGTTGCAGAGGATGTTGGCATATCAATCGGCTCATGCCATGCAATTTTCTAGGATGTTTTGGGCATGAAACGTGTGGCAGCGAAGTTTGTTCCGAAATTGCTAAATTTTGAGCAAAAGCAACGTCGCATTAGTATCACTCAGGAGTTGTTGAATGACGTCAACGACGATTAAGATTTGCTCAAAAGGGTCATAACTGGTGATGAAACATGGGTATATGGTTATGACGTCGAAACCAAAGCCCAATCATCCCAATGGAAGCGGCCAGAAGAGCCAAGACCGAAAAAAGCACGCCAAGTTTGATCTAATGTGAAGGTTTTGCTCACTGTTTTCTTTTTCTTCGATTACAATGGCGTGGTGCATCATGAGTTCTTGCCAATAGGTCGTACGGTTAATAAGGAATACTACAAGGAAGTTATGCAACATTTGCGTGAAGCAATACGGCTCAAACGATCGGAATTGTGGAAAAACAAATCATGGATTTTCCATCACGATAATGCACCAGCTCACACATCAATGCAGTTCGTGATTATTTGGCCAAAACAACACCGTAATCATGCCTCAACCACCGTATTCACCAGATTTGGCTCCCTGCGAGTTTTTCCTATTCCCGAAACTGAAAAGACCAATGTAAGCGTTTTGCCACAATTGATGAGATAAAGTCAGAATCGAAGAACGAGGTGATGGCCATACCGAAAAGCGTATTCTAGAAGTGCTTCGAGGATCGGAAGAAGCGCTGGCATAAGTGCATTATATCTGAGGGGGATTACTTTGAAGGGGAGAAAATGGATATTGATGAATAAATAAATACCTTTCGAAAAAATTCAAAATTCACCTTTTCTTTTGAACATACCTCGTACTTACCAAAAAAAACATTTAAATTTTTTTTATATGAATACTGCACAAGAGGCCGCCCAGGCCACGGGCCAGTTGACTGTACGGTTCCGCCCAGGAAGGTACCCATCTCCATCGTAGGAGGAAGTTCGAGTTCTTCCCTTGTGTGAATGGACAGGGTTGACTCCACTACTCGAGCTCGGAAAGTGTCCCATCTCCGCCCTTCGGAGAGGCCGCCCAGGCCACGGGACATGTTGACGGTACGCTTCCGCCCAGGAAGGTACCCATCCTCACCCCTTGGAGGGGCCGCCCAGGCCTTCTGACCGCAGTGCTGCAGACTTCTGGCCAGGAAGTTACTGGTCTTCACCCTTCGGATACCAGCCTCAGAACTCTGGATAGTTAACATAACAGGGAAGTGCTTTTGAACTCTTACTGTAATCCTCCCATCGCCCAGTGAAATTAGTTTTAAGAATACAGACTTTTACGTAGAATAAGCCAAGTGAATCGCAAATTTTTCTTTCTAATTTTAAGGATATTTTGTACCTAGTTAAGATTAACTTTAGTTTAAGACTAACCGCACGAATAGAATTGACTTATTAGTAATTACCTAAAGCGAGTTTTAGTTCCTACCTTTTTGCGTCATTTCTAGAGATAATATTACCCAGCTAAATAAGAGCGTCTGATAAGATGCTAATTAATGCACTGGGTTATAATTCTAGGAATAACGCAACAAGGTTAGGAACTGAAAAGCAATTTAGGTATTTACAACAAGTCATTTGTTTTGATAATTGTGGGGTTAGTCTTAAGGGTCCAGTATAAGACCGCGTATTCACCGCCGTTAGGAATTTTAGGCCTCAAACTTAAAACCACGGACCACCGCGATCCGGCAGCAGGATTGGGGAAATGTGGATAATGTAGACCACGGCGGATTAAAAAAATGTTCAGCGTATTGATGCAATACGAAACAAAAAACATTTGCTCTATATTTTTTTCGTTTATTCGCTGTATAAAAATAAATAAATAGAAGCTTGACAGACTTAACTTAGCATCTGTTGGTAATAGGATAGGGTAACTGATGAGAATATGTTTTTTCAATTTATATATAATATATTAATTATTGTCAGTAGCCATACAAAGTGCCTCCCTTTTACAAAAGATTTGTTTTGTTACTATTTACATATTTATTTCTTCACAGCATAATCTTTTTTTTTAGCTTCAGAAATATTATAGAAATGGGTAAGGTGGACCAACTGCTCAGAAATACTTATAAGCACAGCTTTTTGACACAGGGAATTATTTTCATGGATTTTGAATCAAGGAATCCGTTTTTCGATTGTTCACTAGGGGATTCAAGGTGGTTGAAATGAATTGGATGCTTTTTTATATGGCTATTCTATTAGTGGCTTTGGTTTTTATTAATGGTTAAGCAATTCTACTATTACATTTGAATTGGGAACCAAGATGGAGGATGTGAATTAGATCCCGTTTATTAATCGGGAATTAGAATTATTTGTCTTTTGATAATTTTTGGGATTTAGAAACGCCCTTCAATATTGTATACTAAACAGCAGTAAAAATATAACATAGGTAGATAACGATAATTTACAACCCACTCCAGACGCACAAAATAAGCTTGAATACAATTCACCAAGTCAATGAAGACAATAAGAAAAACTGATATTTTGCCGGTGAATAATACCTATAACAGGGAGTATTTTCACAAAAGTCTCCTATCTTCCCCTTGCCCCTCCCTCAAGCAAAGTAGACCAAATATGCTATAATTTGAAATCAAATACGTTTCTAACGATTTAATAATGTCCGAGATACAGCGGTTCTAAATTATTCTAATTTTTTGTAAGTTGTCATTCTTCGCTATTTTTTAGTGGTTTGGTCAATTTTGACAGTGAAGGAGTAATTTTTCGGTAAAGGTTAATGTATTGTTTTTAAAGTAGACTAAAGATGGTACAATTTGAAAACAAATTAGTCTCCAAGGACCTAATATCGTCCGAAATACAGGTGTTCTAAATAAAGAAAAACATTCTATGTTATTATGATAACATAGAATATTTTTCTTCATTTCAAATTGTAGAATCTTTAGCCTACTTTAAAAAATATTAATTAACCTTCACCGAAAAATTACCCCTTCACTGTCAAAATTGGTTAAACACTAAAAAAATGGCCAGAAATAAAAAAAACAAACTTCGCTATTTTTTTTAAAATTATTAATTAAGGGGTAATTTTTCGGTGAAGGATAATTAATATTTTTTAAAGTAGGATAAAGATTCTACAATTTGAAATGAAGAAAAACATTCTTTGTTATCATTCTTCGCATTTGATTTCAGATCACTTCCAAACACTTTAATTCCGATTTTGAACCAAATCGGTAGAGAACTCAAAATTAAAAATGACCATCGAAATTACTCAGGTTGACATTAAATTTGACTTCAGCACCCCCTTAACATGACTTACGCTGCTTTCTAACCAAATCGGTGTGAATATCTAGAAATTCAAAATAGCCGCTAAAACTATGGATTTTGATAGGCACAGATCGGCATACTTATATATGCAGTCAGGGGCGTCAAGATTGTAAATTATATTGGCACAAAAAATGTTAAGATTTTAAAAATAATTCGTTCATTCATTAGTTTTGCTGTTGACCGCCTGCAAAGATCTAATCTTGTAGATCTGTACCACGTCCGTCAGTTTTTTTCCAGTGCGCAGGTCTTTTATATTGTGCCGTATAATAAATGAATCACTTTTTGGACCATCTTAAAGAACGTTGCAAAGAAATGTGATTATAACAAAAAAATCGAAAATACGTAATTCCTACATTCCGGTGGCAGTTTAACACCTCTCTTCCCAGCTATTCGTCATAAAACAGACAGAAATATCGAATTTCAAATCGACGTCCGCTCGCTCTGAAGGACTTCTCACAACTGATTTACTCCGGCGAAATAAAACGTTTTATCAACAATCGCGCGGGCCAGAAATTGTCATACGTTTTTTGTATGACGGAATTGAATTTAAAAATTCTTGAACTTTGAGGGAATTACAGTGAAAATCTAGATTTACTGAATTATTTTTAATAAACGCTTTTGGTTCTTGATCTTATTTACTCTGAGATTGTGGAAGGATTTTGATTAAATATGTTTGTAATGGGTGCAGTTAATATAACGGCGAAGGCACTGTCGAGCGTTTTACTTAAAATTACTGTAGGTGTTTCATATATAATATAAAAGGTTACAGTTTAAGAATTTACGTCACTGAAAACCTTAGACACTTTCGTAACTTTCTGTTAAGAATTTGCAGATAAATTTTGTGTTGTATTGCTTACGTTAGCATACTGCGAAGTGACGTTTAGCGCCTTATTTGAGTCTTCCCCCTTAAACTAAAGTTAATCTTAATTAGACACAAAATTTCAATAAAACTAGATAGGCAAGTACTTAAATCTACTTGTACTTAAAATTAACTATTTACTTCGTTAAATCTACGTAAAAGTTTGTATTCTTAAAACTAGAGATTCACTTGGCTTAATTATACGGAAAGTTGATTCTTAAAGCTAGAGATTCACTTGGCTTAATTATACGGGAAAGTTTAGTTATCCTATGTAAAAGTCTTTACGAGAGTATTCACAGGGTGACATAGTGGGAGAATTATATGGTATGAGAGTTCAGATGCACTTCCCTTTACTGATGGCTATACAGGGTCCAGAGAGCGGCTGGGTATGCAAAGTTCTCGCGTTCGCACTAGGTATCCAAGTACCTCCAGATCGGGAGTAGGTATAAACGCGGCGATGATCAGAGGCCTGGGCGGTCTCCGGGGTTTGATCTCCGAAGGGCGAAGATCAGTAACTTCCTGGGCGGAGCGGGGGGTTGACTCGCGGTGCAGAGCCTGGCGACTTCTACGGTAGATCGCCGAAGGGCGAAGACCAGACTTCCTTCTGGGACGGAAGCGTAAAACTCACTCGCGGTGCAGAGCCTGGGCGACTTCTGCAAGTAGATCTACGAAAGGCGCAGATCGTACTTTCTGGGACGGAAGCGTAATACTCACTGTCGTCAGAGGACCTGAGCGGCCTCTCCGATGGGCGAGACTATGTACCTTCCTGGGCGGAAGCTTCAAACCAACTGTTTCCAGAGAGCCCTGTTCCTGATCTTTTTATGACCCGTATTGTCTGGTGGGCCGCTCATTTATTACACGCTTATTTCCTTTTAGGTTTTATTGCTGTTCTTTTGTAAAATAATGCCGACTTTCTAAAATGGTATTTAAGGGTGGTCTAAGCTTTACGATGTAGTACTTTACAATGGTTTCCGGCTTGAACAAAAATACACGCGGCTAGCCTTTGTGCAATTTTTTTTATGGCCTGTCTAATCTGGGAATTATTATTACTTGAAATGCACATTTTAGAAACTAAGTATGTTTGTGAATTCGGTAATTACTTATAGGTATTACAAAGGATATATCAAGTCTTATCAAAGAAAATTTATAAAAAAAGTGTTCAATTTAACCCCACCTTCAACGATTGCAGAATGATAGTAGGTACACATTACGTTAAAATTTTGACAACATGTGGTAGAGCTGTCAGAACAGCCATAGAAAAAAATGCAATACCAAGTTTTGGCGGTTACTATGTCGGCGTTATAGTTTTCTTTTATTATTAAAAAATATTTGCGTTTTGTGGGGTATTTATTTTGAGCTTAGGACGGACAAAATTACATAAAAATGTTTGTATTAATTGAACATTTCATACCAAAGATAATTATCTACTTAGTTTTGAACTTACCTATCCTGGCTTGCTACAATAACCTTCATGTGAAAACATAGCTTTGAATTTTTTTAAATAATTTGTTTTTTTAAGCCTAATATTGTACATAGTAAATCATGACACAGCATACTTATTTTTGTGACATCTGTTTATTAGATTTATTTAACGTTTTGTATATTATTTTTTCAGGGCTTCGACAAAACAGATGCCTGTACTTTCAAAAACATTAGATTTAAAATATTTATCCCACAAAAAGAAAGTGTCACTTAAATGGGGATCAATAAATGCAGTATTATTTGGCGTTCTTATATACGACCTGTAAGTAATAATTTATTAAATGTTTTTAAGGAACACCTTTCTATAATTTAAAACATTGATTATGATATTTTTTATCATTTCAGCAAATATAAATGTCAATATTACACAACATGGCTTCATTACGCAGAATACTTTTTAACAATTGTATTTGGACTGAACACTATCTACCACTGCCTGCGATACTTGTATCACACCTTCATTATGTCACCCGTCCTAGTTACAGCAAGACAGAAGACTCTGCTCGGATTCAAAGATCATGGTAAGTACACAAGATACGCATAGCTGTCTTTAAAGTAGATCCTCAATTCGTTCAATTGTTTACAGATGTATTCACTTATCTGTGCAGTCCGTGGCATCAATGCTCTAAATATAATGGTTAGTAGTGCAATCAAATTTAAAAAGTAAATCATTAAAAACCATTAAGGTCAAATGGAGTAAATATTAGAATTCGAAATATGGGTAACAACATGCGACCAATTGGCATCATAAATATAACACGAACTTCAGTCGATTACAAGCGCTAGCCGTGTATAGATCTCCAATAATAACACGTAATTCTGGAAAAGATAGAAAAAGCAATAGTGTAACCTTTCATAGGTTTTACCATTATTAATATTTATGAATTGGCTTTTTTAATGTTAAAAAACTCAAGGAACAACTGAAGTAGGCACGCTGGTAACTTAAATGCTCAAGGCCACGGCGGCCAGAAGGCGGCCCGAAGGCGACTCCATTCGTTGAGTTCGTTGGCGGTCGGATGGATTTCGGGCGACATCGATAGCCGCCTCACCCCCTTCCTGCTTCACCCGCAGAATAATAGTTAACACTGATTTTACAATGAACGTAGACTCTATATAACTTAGTGTTAAAAATGCTTATTGATAAACCAACATGTTTCAGACACAAAGTTCCTGAAACATGTTGGTTTATCAATGAATTGTTCTGTAAACAAAGTGTGTTTATTTATTTCATAAAATGGTTCCACAGAGTAATTATGCTCTTACTGAAGTAGCAAAAATGTTTAGTTTGTTTGGTCCCTTGCAGAGGTAAGTGGATGTATAAAGGTTGTTGGTAGACTATATGTATATTACAAAAGTTAACAGAGTTCACTAATTGTTCTGTATTTTGCAAAATATAATTTAAAATTTTTTTCTTTTCTCCAGACAATTCATACAGAA